>PVKE010000984.1:95341-114154 GCA_004027555.1 Craseonycteris thonglongyai | reverse complement strand
GATAAAACACAACCTCCTTGGAAGGAAACAAGCTTTAGGAAGCATGTTAAAGGAAACAACCAGAATCGGGCTTTTAGTGGGTGGGCACTGTCCAGCCATTGGATGAGCAAAACACGAAATGATCTAGAGGACTGTGAACCTGCCAGCCTTCCACTCCTAATAAAGACCCAGGAAGCATTTGGGACCAAGAGGAAGTCAGCATGAAGGATTGGCCCTGGGGTCCTCGGCTCTGGGCCAGACCCTTCAGAGGCTCCACACAAATTGCTAGACAGCCACCGTAATGGGCTCAGGGTCTATGTCGCTCACATTATGCTGCTGGTTCCCCACACCGGGCTCACACAGCATGGGCACTCAATAAACATTGGCTGCGCAAATGAATTTTACTAACACTCATGAGCTATCAGCTGGGATTAGGCTCAGCAAGAAAAGAGCCAAGAACAAGAAAATGGAGCGAGGGGGTGGAGCTGGTTGGGGACTTTAAGCTCAAGGCCACTGAGTATTGGGGAAGTGGGAAACAAACCCGAGGATTCCAAAGGCATGCTTGATAGTGTGTGTAGTTTGTCTTGAAGTCCCCAAGTCCTAGTTTCATGGACAGTAAAGTTCTTTTTCTAGAAAGCTGGCCATAAACTCCACAGGTGCTTGCTGAGAGAGAAAAAGGAGAGAATCTGTCCACTTGTGGTGTTTATGGAAACCCCTATTGTAGGGAGTTGGCCCAGCCCCAAACTCCCTCCCCTAATGGAACAGGAGGTGACACGCGGGGAGACTGAGAGCACCAGGGAGGGACTCAGAGCCCGAATGACACTGAGACTGAAGGCCTTGGGAATTCACAGAAATTTCGGCAAAGGCCTGGACTTTCCCCAGGTTGTGAGCAAGGAGGCTAGAGTCCATTGGAGCAAAATCTCAAGTAATAAGGTAAATGTATGACTTATAAAAACTTTATACGTATTAGGACTTTTATGGGTTCCCTTGGTAACTCTGGCTTTCAACCCTAATTTCCCCTTAAGGTCTTAAGATCACTAACTCAGTAAAGGCTTCTAATAGGATTTTGTTTGTGTTTCTGTTTGTTTGCTTTTAGAACAGATCTTGTGGCTGGAGAGGGAATGCTATAAACTGTGTTGATAATTCTAGGAGATCCACTTTTTAGGGTGTCAAAGAGCAAGAAGAGAAAGAAGAGTCAATATAGGCTTCCTTTGGGAAACTTCAATTGGCCTTCCTTCCCGGCACCCCAACCCCAGGGGTGCATAAAAGGTCTAGAATGATCTGCATTGTTTTCCCTTTTTCTTCCTATTTCTCCTCTTTCTTTCTTTTTGTATCCTTCCAAGATACAAATTGGTAATGTAAAGAAAGGTGAGAAAGCCATCTCATTTCAGTTTCAGACTCTAAAAGAAACCCAATTGTCTTTGCTCCTACACTGGAGACAGCCTGTCTCAGGAACTCCTCCATGGAAGAGATGCTAAGAGAATAAAGATGGGGAATAAAGAAAGTGCAGTCACTTTACCCAGGCTGCTAAAATTATTAATATCATTAAGGTTGAAGCACACGGAAAGACTCTGTTCTTATTCTAATTTGCCTGAGAAGTTAAACTTTTTGAACTTTTCAGTCCTGTATCAGTGCCTGGATGTCTGGACATATACCAAACCTCCAGGTAACCCTCTGATTATTGCCTGAAGGACTCACATATCCAAGCCACTTGATGTCCATTATCCAGGCCACCAGATGTGACCAGACCTCCTGGTGTCCATGTTCAGAAATACCTGGCCTTCATCATCCTGACTGCCTGACATCTGACTGAACCGTCCCAGACCAATCCTAGGGCTAAGAATGCAGGACTGATTATTCTCAAGAACACACTTTTTACCATAAGCACTCTTAACTTTTCTTTCTTCTTTGGAACACTTCTGGGTTTTTGCCTAGCTGTGTTTCCAGTTTGCAAACTCTAAGACCCTTGAATAAATCTTTATCATTTATTTCTAGCCAAAGCTTCCAGACTCTTTTTGAGTTTCCTCAGCAAGATAAATGTCTTCTGCCCTAACCTTTGCTCTTTACTTATCAGAAATGGGGAAAGAAATACCACATGCAATATACCCTTGGTCTCAAGTCTTAGGAACCATATGAGGCTCAAAAGGCTGGCTAGAAAACCACCTTTCTCTACTTTACTGCTCATCTTTTTTTTTTTTTTTTTAATTGTTAAATTTAATGGGGTGACATTGATTGGTAACAATTAGACAGTTTCCGGATATACAAGTCCACATCACATCACCCTTTACTGCTCATCTTAGGGGTGGTTTTCCTTTTAGTGCCCCCAGAGTTGAATACCTGGGAAAAAGAAGACTTTAATAATTTTTCACACCCTTTCTACCAAAAGAATCTTATAAGACCTTGGTACCAATCAGCCAAACCAAATCAATATCCACTTGTAAAGGAAAGAGATTTGGACTCCTTGCTCTTAAACTGGGTTAATATGGGGATGCCGGGATGGCTGAGTGGGTTGAGAGCTCATCTTACAGCCCTGGACCCAACCTGTGAGGACCCATATGCTGAACTGGGCTAGGTCCCCAGTTCGGTTCTCACTGGGGTGAGACCCCGGCCAGATTTCTGCCCTGCATGGCCCTGCCCCGACCTGTGGGATGAAACTATGTAGAAAATTAATGACGTGCAACTATGGAGACTACTCTGGGTCCTCCCCCTTCTCTCTGTCTCTCTGTCTCTCTCTCCCTCTCGCTGTCAAAAACAATAAAAATAAATCCTTAAAAAACTGAGTTAATGTATATCGATTGAACTAACACATGTTAAGTGTCTACCATGCACTGTGCACCATGTGAAGTATTTTATATCTCTTTATATAACATTTAACAATTCACAATAGCTTAGTGTGACCAACAATCCCAGTCTGCTTGGGACTAACCTGGTTTTAGTACTGAAAGTTCCACATCCCTTGTTTTGGGAAACTCCTCAGTCTTGGGCAAATTGAAACAATTGGTTAACCTACAATCCTCTTTTCCTCTACAGATAGATACCAAGTTTTCACGGTCTATTCACCCAGGTTGGGCTTGGCCAATCTCGTTTCTATTGGATCTTGGCCCCATTTTCTCTTGGATCTTGGCTCCAGTTCTTATTAGCTAAGAAAAGTGGAAGTGCAATCATATTTCTAAAGTTGCTTCTATCAACTTGTTCCTCACGGCCTCTCAAAAGATTCTCAGAGCCAGAAAATGTGTTCTTTCCAAAGTAGGAAGCATAGCTCTTACCAATTTTCATCATAGCTTGATGATTCTATTCCTCATCTATGTTCTGCTTGAGTTGAAATTGATTGGCTGATAGGTATTGACTTCCTAAAATTATATTCATATTGAGGGAAGCGTGGTAAAGAGAGAGAAAAAATAAACAAATCAACTTCTGTAGCATATTATTCCCTGCCTACCTATCCCTGTCATCATAAGGAAATTTGGTTGCTTGCAAGGATATAATTCTCAGCCTGTGCTGCATGTGAGCAATGGCATTTTACAAAGGGTAGCTGCCTCAACCGAATAATTGCCAGGATCCAGCAAGACAGGATCCTGCCTTACACCCTGCCAGGTCTAGCCACCCCTGCCCTGCCCGGGACCCCCACATTATGCACAATCCCCCTCCTGTGGAGTGGGAGTTGCCACTTGGGCTATGTGGCCAGGCCAGCTGGACCTCCTGCCTCGCTGCCTGGATAGATTCACAGAATACACAGGATACTCAGAGAGGAAACACATACGTGGTCAGGTACCCTACAGCAAAGAAAGATGAGAGATTCAGGCAATGACCCAGATGGTACAGGTAGAAGGATTCTGGTACTGTTTTGCTTTCCCTTCTGCAGGTCATTGTCACTAACCCTGGGATGTGGTGGAGCAGAGTTTATATCTGCATCACACATACAATGCCACATTTGGCTTGGAAGAAGTGAATGACTGAGGGTCATTCTATCACCTCTACCACCCTATGGAGAATGGCAGGAACAAACTTATCCCCCACAACTACAGAAGATACAGAAAAATCATTGTGGATGTGGACTTTACTAGCAGGCTTTGGGACTTCCTTAAACCAGAAAATCTAGAACTTGGTCTGGAGTGGAAGAAATGTCCCAAGTTGTGGCAAACAGATGATTGGTTCTTCCACCATGACAATGCACCTGCCCACACTGCACTGCGTGTTCGGTAGTTTTTGACCAAAAAAAAAGCATGACCCCCATGCCCAACCCTCTCTATTTACCTGATTTAACTCAGAGTGACTTCCTTTTGTATCCCAATGAAAAAAAGTTCTCAAAGAGAAATGTTTTGCTGATGTGGAAGAGGTGAAACAAAAAATGGCAGAAGCACTAAAAGGCATTAAAATCTATCAGAGTTCAAAAACTGTTTTGAGCCATGGAAAAAGGCATCTCGCTAGGTGTATTGCATCAAACAGAGAGTACTTTGAAGGTGACTGAAGTTTAATTATGTAAGAATAAATACACAATTTTTTATAAATAAATGCCAGGTCTTTTTGGGTCCCCCTCAGCCCCTCATATTCTTAGAGGTAAGTTGGTTCTGTTTTAATTTTTTGATCTTGCTTTTCTATTTTGATGATACTCATAAAACTATTTCTTTTATCAGATATAAGGGCAAAACTTTTCTATTGTTAAAATGCAAAACTGGAACACATTTTTTATAGAACAGAACCTTAGTTAATTAAGATGTTTCTCAAACTGGGATTCCCCCACCCCGCCTCCGGCCTGGGGCTCTACAAATGTACTAGTACATTTTTATGGGTCCATAGGAAGTTATTTTCCCTATAAAGGAGGTCGCTACTTTACTACAGCTTGAAAAACACAGGTTGAAATTTCCTGTCTTCCTAGGCTCTCCCATTCTCTCTCCCCTGTTCCATAACCACACCAGGGACAGTTAAGGGTGCACGTGGCACAGAAAAACAGACTATGGAAGGAAGGAACTGAATGTACAAGTATTACAAAGGATTTTTTACTTTTTCTCCCCTTTGGTTTCTAGTGAAAACCAATGTCCCCTTAACTAAAGTAGAAACTACCAAAACAAAGTAAATTCCACTATTCATGACCACATTTGTGATGGACCATAACACAGCAGTGAATATTACTTACTAGACCTCCCCCAAACCTTTTGAACAGAGAATACCAACTCTAAACCACTTTCCTCTTCCCTGGCTCAGGAGGGACCCAACAGGCTCGAATTTCAAAGGGTGACTTCATCCCTGAATGTGGAGGTGGCAGGACTTTTTCCCACCAGGCTTGTTCTCCTCTGGGTCTCTGGTATTCCTAACTGCCCCCCCCCCCCAAGCACATATGTGTGCACATTCATGTGCAAGCATGTTTGAGTGTATGTGTGCACTATCTCTTACCCTAGACACCTCCACAGGACTCTCTATTAACCTGTCTCCCACACAGACACATTTATTCAGGAAAAGCCACAGCCTCTGGTAGACTGGTGCCAATAGTGGTTCAGGGCAGCTGCAGGGTTGGGGAAGTTCAATAGCCTGCGGGAGTACATATGTCAGGTCTCCTCCCATGAGGACACTAAGATGCTGTTACTGTCTCTGTCATCCCTTTGAAGTTTTAGATGGTAAAATAACTATCCTGCTATCTAGCCTTGCTCAAGACAGTGGAAATATGTAATAGAAACCAATTAAATAACATTTATTAGGCAGATGTGGGATATGCTGAGGATGAATTCATGTCCTCAGATACAGTAAAATCTTAAAAGAATAAAATGCCACAGTTGTGCACAAAGGATTCTAGTCTTCCCCCTCCTATTAAGAGTGACACCTCTCTTTCCAGAGGAAAGAAAAGACTGGTATTTAGTCAGCCCAGAGCTGTTTTCTGTAGCAGCAGAGGAAGGCCTCGGAAGTTTGTTGACTGGAAAAGTTTTCCAGGGGTCTGCAAGCTGCCAATCAGGGTCCTAGATGATTCGGTAGCATTCCTTCAAGCTCCATTGAGGCGAGCAGGTGGAGGGCACTGAAGAAGGAATTCCATTTACTAAGCACAATGCCTCATGCCCAACAGTCACATTTGTCATTGGTTCTTAGGACAATGACATATGGCCCCTAGGAATTCAGGAACGAAGGAAATAATTCTAGACTTAAACCAGGAAATCAACATGGAATGGATCAGAGCAGAGGACTCAGTCACCAGCCAGAGAAGGGGCTCGCCTGACTGGAGCCATCCCTGTGCCCCGAGGCTGGTCTGCAACGGCCAGCAGCCACAGAGCACAGGGGGCCTGAGAGGCCTGAGCCATATTCGCCAAAGACTCCCCCTGTCCCATCTGGACCCACAAGCCGATGGCTCCTCAAATACACCCCTCCAGAACTCACGGCTCCTGCTGACATGGTCCACACCGCTGTGGCGGCCGCTTCCCGCGCCGGTCAGTTCCTGCTGTGGTTTGTCCGGCCACAGACCCCAGCGGACCTTTTGCTGGCCTGCAAGATGTCCCTTCTGGTCTCTTTTTCTTTGAGGGTAACTGGGGACTGAAAGGCCAATGTGGATGGAACGGCAGTCTGTGGGCACAGCGCAAAAGAGGGGGGGAAGCAAAAGTTACAAAAAATTGGCATTTCTCTTTAACATCATCCAGTTACAAAGAGCTAAGGCCACCAAAGCAAAACGGAAGATGCGAGATTTCTGGACAGGGCCACTGCTCCATTCAACAACATTGTAGGTTTGACAAAATTCCTTTTCTGAACAACTCAATGGTTGCTGGAAAAGATACCCTTACTTAGTGCTAGAACTTGGTTAGAATGAGCAGAACTCTCATCTCCCCATTCTTGCTTGTTCAGAGCGTTGATGACCACATGGGGTTATGAGACATACTCCAGGAGAGAGGCCCTCAGTGGGTCACAGACTTACTCCAAAACGCCAAGCCCCTCCTTGGTTATCATGGAAACATTGTATGCACTTCCACCGAGGGTCATTTTTACTAACAACCAAGGGCTGCATGAACTACTTCTCAGAAAAGTGAGTTATTAAGGATTTCTCAAAGCTGGTTTTGTACACTAGAATTTTTAAGACCTAGAGTTACCAAGAACCTTAAATTCAAAATTTCACTAGGAAGCCTGATGCTGTGTAAAGTCCCCACACAGAGACAGCTCAAATTCTCTCAGCTCTCAGGAAAAACATTCTGCTACCCGCTTCTTATCAGTGTTATCTTGAGTTGGTCAACAATTTAAAAAAAATAATTAATAGATTTTTTTTTAGCACAGTTTTAGACTTATAGAATAATTGAGCTGACAGTACATACATTTCTATGGACCTACCCCACCATTCCCTCCACAGAGTTTCCCCTATATTTTTATTGAGGTACAAATGACATTTAACATCATATTCATTTAAGGTGCCCAACATAATGATTTGATATATGTATATATTGCAAAATGATCATTACAATAAGTTTAGTTAATATCTGTCACCTCTCATAGTTAAGTTATTTTTCTTGTGGTGAGAACTTTTAAGACCTACTGGTACTGTCTTAACTTTCAAATATAATAATAGAGATTGTTAACTATAGTCACTATGCTGTTCATTGCATCACCAGAACTTATGTATATTATAACTGGAAGTTTGTACCTTTGACAACCTTTGCCCATTTTGCCCACTCCCACAACCCACTCTGGCAACAACTAATCTGTTCTCTGTGTATGAATTTGGTATTTTTTAGATTCCACACATAAGTGAGATCATATAGTATTTGTCTTCTTCTGTCTGACTTATTTCATTTAGCATAATACCCTCTATGTCCGTCCATGTTGTTCTAAATGGTAAGTTTGCATTCTTTTTTATGGCAGAACAATACTCTTTTGTATGTATGTACCACAAATTCTTCATCCAATTGTCTATTGATGGGCATTTCAGTTGTTTCCAAATCTTGGCTATTGTAGATGATGCTGCAATGAACAAGGCTGTGCAGATATTTCTTTGAGATAGTGATTTTGTTTGCTTCAGATATGTAACCAGAAGTGGATGATGGATCATATGGTAATTCTATTTTTAATTTTTTGAGGAATCTCTATACTGTTTTCCATAATGGCTGCAACAATTTACATTTCAGCCAACAGTGTACAAGGGTCTGCTTTTCTCCACATCCTCACCAACATTTGTTATCTCTTATCTTTTTTATAATAAATATTCTAACAGGTGTGAGGTGATATCTCATTGTGGTTTTCATTTGCATTTTCCTGATGGTTACCGCTGCTGAGCAATTTTTCATGTACCTGCTATAGCTGGATGTCTTCTTTGGAAAAATGTCTATTCAGTTCCTCTGCCCATTTTTTTAACTGAATTTCTTTCTGCTATTAAGTTGCATAAGTTTTTTATATACTTTGGATATTGACCCCTTATCAGGTACATCATTTGCAAATATTTTCTCTCATTTCATTGGTCACCTTTTCATTTTGCTGAAGGCTTCCTTTGCTATACAGAAGCTTTTTAGTTTGAGGTAGTCCCACTTGTTTACTTTTGGTTTTGTTGTCTTTGCTTTGGGTGTCAAATCCAAACAGTCATTGCCAAGACAGATGTCAAGGAGCTTACCCCCTATGGTTTCAGGTATTACAGTCAAGTCTTTGATCCATTCTGAATTGACTTTTGTGTTTAGTATAAGATAGGGAGCAGTTTTATTCTTTTGCATGTGGTTGTCCAGTTTTTCTATCACCATTTATTGAAGAGACTATTCTTTTCTCATTGGAAATTCCTTTGTTGCAAATTAATTGAGCATATGTGCATGGCTTTATTACTGGACTCTCTAATCTGTTTTGTTGATTTATATGTTTGTTTTTTAATGCAAATACCATATTGTCTTGATTCCTATAACTTGGCAAGAACTCTCTCCACCATCCCGGTGGTTACTAGCTGCACTGCAGCTCAGCATATGGGTTTTACATGAGCTGGGCTCAGGATTCAATCCCTGGACCTCACGGTTGCAAGACAAGCACTCAACCTGTTGAGCTATTGCAGCATTCAGACTTTGATTTCTTTTTCTTGCCTAGTTGCTCTGGCTAGGACTCACAGTACTATGTTAATAAAAGTGGTAAGAGTGGGCAGCCTTATCATGTTCCTGATCATAAAGGAAGAGCTTTCAGCTTTTCATGATCTATATTAACTTGGTATTTCTTTCCCTGATGAGGAGGGATGCCTTTTAGCTCAGACGCCTGAGAGGCAGACGCTAGATGCCTGGGCATTCAATGACTACAGATACCCCACAGAAGCCACGTCAAGCTAAACCATGGACAGTCAGCTGCCCCGAGTGCTCCCTGGCTTGTCCTTCACTTGCTTTATACCTGTGGACATCTCTCTCTCTGGGACTCAGTGTCCTCTCCTGTAATGCGGGAATAAAACATCCTTTCTCTACTCGCTGGGCAAGGTTTTTGAGACGATAGAATGAAATGGTGTATGGGCATATGATTACGAAAATTGTGAGGGGTTATATATATGAGGAGTATGCTTATTAAAGAAATCAGGGGAGATGGCTGTCAGGGAAATGTTTTACTTTCTGCCTTGGATCTACCTTGAGTCATTTTTTTCCTGGCTCCTCTCATAATCATCAGAGTGTGGCCATGTAGCTGGTGAATTGTGGGGAGTGGCTAACCCTCTCTCAAGCTTCCTTCTTTGCTCTGCAGGACCTCTCTTCTTACTGTGAACATCTTGCAGTGTGCTCAGGACAATGCCAAGTTCTCCTAGGAGCTCCTCACTGCATTCTTCTCCACTGACAGCCCCAGAGTAGCTCTACACATCCTGCAGCTCAGCAAACATCCAGCTGGGCTGTGAGGTTAGTGTTTTCCCCCAAGTTGGGCTGGGGTAGTGGTGCCGCTACACTGTTGTGTGTTGGATCCTTAGAGCCTCTGAGTCAGCAATTCTGGAGCAAGAGAAACGTCTCTACTCAACACTCTCTTGCACTGGTTTTAACTGAGCTTCCATTTTAAGAATCTAAAAAATGTTGATATTTGGCATTTAGATGTTATAATATGAGGTGAGTTTAATTTTGTGCCCTAATCCATAGAAGCCAGGTGTCAGTTTCCTGTCTTCAGCTTGACCATGTGGGTCCCATAAATTTCAAGGAAACGTCAGGGGACGAGATCAGCTCGCTAGATATCCCAGCTGGAAGGGCCGTTATAAAGATATTCAGTGGGGAAGCCGGGATGGCTTAGTGGGTTGAGCGCTCACTTTGCAGCGCCGGGGACTGGGGATCGAGTCCTGGCCCGGCCCCGGCCATGCGGAGCCATGTGCTGAGCTGGGAGCTTCCCCAGTTCAGTTCTTTCTCTGTCTGTCTCTCTCTCTCTCTCTCTCTCTCTCTCTCTCTCTCTCTCTCTCTCTCTCTGTCAAAAATAAATAAATAAATAAAAATATATTTTTTTTAAAAAGAAAAGATCCATTTAAAAAAAAAAAAAAGATATTCAAGGACATCTCAGACTGCCCTAGGACTTGCATCAAGTTCCCAAGGTGACCTTACCTTCCTGATCCTGACATCGCCTCCTGTAGTTAGCAGGGTTCAGCTTCCCTACCCCGGCCTTCTCCTCCTCCACCGTCATAACTATAAAGTAAAAGAAGAACACAGCCTCAAAATGTATACAACACAAAAGGGCAGGATTTCAAGGAGAAATGGTCAAATCCACATTCATAGTGGAAGACCTTAACACAGATGAAGAAATTAAGGCAGAAGAATCTATAAACAAATTAAAGAAGCTCAACTCTTTCTCCAGCAAACAGAGAACACACTTCTTTTTCAAGTACAAATGGAACACTTACAGATCTGAGAGCACATACACTAGGTCACAGAAAAGCCTTAGAAATATTGAAAAATTTGAATCATAGTTCTATATTGAATATACACACACACACACATATGTTTGGAAACTAAAAATAATTTCTCTTTTAATTTTTTTATTAATTGTTAAATTTATTGGGGTGACATTGGTTAGTAAAATATAAGTTCCAGGTGTACAACTCTACATTACATTGTCTATGCATTGCATTATGTGCTCACCACCCAGAATCAGCTCTCTTCCCTTCACCATGTATTTGATGCCCCCTCCCTACCTCCCCTAAAAATAATTTCTAATATGGATTAAGAGAAAAATCACAATTGAACTTATTAAATATTTAGAACTCAACAATTACAACTATTATATATTAAAATTTGTGAGATGCAACATAGAAAGGAAAAAGAAAGGAAGAAAAGGAGAAAGGAAGGAAGGAAGGAAGGAAGGAAGGAAGGAAGGAAATGAATGTGATAAGCATTCAACTAAAGAACTTAGAAAAAGAAGGCGAGAGAAAACCCAAAGAAAGTAGAATGTAAATGTAAAAGATAAAATAAAAATAGAATGAAATAGAAAACAATCAAGCATAGAGATGATTAATAAATCCCAAAGACAATTATTTGAAAAGATTATTAAAGTAGGCAAACCATGCAAAACGAATCAAGAAGAAAAGAGAATATTCATAAGTAAACAACATTAAAAATAATAAAGACATTACTAAAAATATAATAGAAAATTTAAAAATTATGTGACCTCCATGAAAAATTTTGTGCCAATATATTTAATTTAGATAATAATAATAGCTACCATTGCTATGTACCAGACACTATTTTAAATGCTCTGAATGTATGACTTAATTGAATCTTCTCAACAACAACCCTATAAGATAAGTAATATTATTATTTCCATCTTATGAATGAAGAAACTGAGGCACAGAGAGCTTAATTGACTTCCCAAGTGGAGGAACAGAGATTCAAACCCAGATACTCTCTTTCTGGAACTATAGCTCTTAGTCACAAAGCTAATAAATGGATAGCTTATTAGATAAATAGTAGAAATGATAAAAATTGACTTTAGAAGAATTAGAAAGCCTAAATTAACCCCTAATTAAAATGATGATGAGGGGAAGCCGGGATGGCTCAGTGGGTTAAGCGCTCACTTTGCAGAGCCAGGGACCGGGGATCGAATCCCGGCCCTGGCCCATGCGGACCCATGTGCTGGGCTGGGAGCTCCCCCAGTTTGTTCTCTCTCTGTCTCTGTATCTCTCTCTCTCTCTCTCTCTCTCTCTCTCTCTCAAAATAAATAAATAAATAAATAAATAATGATGGGAAGAGCATTACAACTAGCCACATAATATACAGATAACTAGGGATGCTGGATCATTGGTACAGAAGGATAATCATATTATTTTGTCTATTTCTGTTATGTTTAAAAATTTTCTATAATTAAAAGAAAAACAAACACCAGAGGCAGATAGTTTTTAAAAAAAATTTTATCTGAACCTTCAAGGATTAGTCTCTAATGTATACAAAATTGATTCTCAAAAGTAGAAAAAGGGGAAAATTGGAGGTAGTAGAAACATCTGAAGACCAAGATTTAGGGTGGGACTGAAAACAAGAATTGGTTGAAAATCTTCATAAGGAGTCAGTCAAATCCTCAGATCTCTCTCTCCCAGGCTCCAGTCTCCTAGAATACCTGTCACCCCAGAATATGGAAGAATTAAACCAGAAGGCCCCTGGGGAGCTGAGGGCAAAAGCAGTCAGTTCATGCTTCAGGGGGCGGAGCCTCTGCCCACTTTACTCCAGAGCACTCACAAAGCATACATGCTCCAGGCAGGAGACTGGAGGAGGACTTACAGACACTGACGTTTTGAGGACCTCTAAGCAAATAGTGAGGGCTCCACCCAATTGTCCACTATAGTCTATCATTGAACAAGTCCAGCCTGTCAAACAGCTGTTTGGCGCCTCCACTCCAAAGTACAAGTGTGATGGCCTGCCAAGAGTCACCAGAGTGACAGAGACCAAAGCAAACAGGAAAAGAGAAACTCCAAGGAAACAAGCAATGTAGGCAGCCAGAGACCCATTTTAAAAAACATAGGTGGGCTGTCCGGATAGTATCCAGCCATGTCATATGAAAAACAGAGGCAGTTATGGCTGGATTTTTTCCGTACAGCTCTTGTATAATCAGCATCTTCAAGTAGACTAGACACAACATTGTACCCATGACAAAAAGGAAAACAGAATGCTATATATATATATGGAACTTTTTCTTTTAATTATTTATTTTTTTCAGTTACAGTTGACATTCAACACTATTTTATATTAGTTTCAGTAAACCTGGAATTCTTTAAAAAAACTCTTGGAAATTAAAGATGTTAGAAGAAAAATTTCAATAAAAGAGTTGGAACACAAAGTTGAAAAAATATGTCAGATAATAAAGCACAAATACAAAAGAAATTTTTAAATAGTAGGAAAAAGACAAGGAGGAAATCAGAGGCTCAATCCAGGGGGTGCAATATCAAAGTAAGAGGAGTCCTTGAAAAAGAGACCAGAAAAAATAGTCAAGAGAAAATTATCAAGGAAATGATATGAGAATATTTTCCAGAACTGAGGAATCTGAATTTCTTCATTTGAAAGGGCCTGCTGAAAGCCCAGAAAAATGAACTTTTTAAATCCACTCCACGGGATGCTGGGATAGCTCAGCAGGTTGAGCGCTTGCTTTGCAGCCCTGAGGTTTGAGGATTGAGTCCTGGCCCCGGCCGGTGCGGGACCCATATGCTGAACTGAGATGTGCTTCCCACAGGGCGGGAGGGGGTCCCAGTTTGGTTCCTGTTGGGTGACTTCTATATAGAAGGCCCCCAGCCCAGTTCCTGCCCTGCACAGCTCCGTGCCCACCTGAATGGAATGAAACTACGTCGAAAAATGATGACGTGCAACTATGGAGACTGCTCTGCCACCCCCCACCTCCTTCTCTCTGTCTCTCTCTGTCTCTGTCAAAAACAATAAATAAATCTTTTTAAAAATCCACTCCAAGTCACATCATCATGAAGTGTTAAAATATTACACATTGGGGGAAGCCGGGATGGTTCAGTGGGTTAAGCGCTCACTTTGCAGCACCGGGGACCGAGGATCGAGTCCTGGCCCTGGCCCGTGCGGAACCATATGCTGAACTGGGGAGTGCCCCCAGTTCAGTTTTCTCTCTGTCTCTGTATCTCTCTCTCTCTCTCTCTCTTGCTCTCTCTCTCTCTCTTTGTCAAAAAAAAAAAAAATATATATATATATATATATATATATAAAACATAAAGATAAGACCTTAAAAGCTTCCAAAGAAGAAAATAAGTCACCTACAAAGAACCAGACATGAGAACTGGCATAGGGTTTCTGAAAACCCAGTGAAAGCTATAAGACAATGGAGTGATGCCTCCAAAAGTAAGAAAAAATAATTTCCAACCCAGAATTCCAGTCTTATCCAAGCTATCAATCAAACATGAGGCATTTTCAGACATGAAATGTCTCAAAATTTTACCTCCCGTGCACCTTTTCTCAAGAAATGATTGAAGGAAGAATTCCATAAAATCAAGGAGCTTCTGAGAAAGTAACATGGCATCTGGGAAATGGGATTCACTGTAAAAAATTATTTAGTGTTTATCTGAAATTCAGATTTAACTATTTTGCCTGGTAAACCTATCTCTGGAGTATAGATGTGATGCCTGGAAGTGCAGCAGCCATCTTGTCATCATGGGGATGAAAGCCACATGATAACTATGGGGTCAAGGGGGAAAAGGAGACAGTCCTTAATGTCTTCACTGAGCCACTCTGCTAGCACTGGATAGGGTCACCTGGGCTTATTGTTATGGTAAAGTTGTTTAAAGAGCCTCAAGTAGGAAAGGCTAGCCAGACCCAGCCTGGCTAATCAAACATTCTTCATTCCCCAGCCATAGAGCCTGGGGTGATTCCATGCCCATAGCAGCTGGGCCAGTCAGAATTCTTTTCAAGGCATTTCCACTTGATCCATCCAAAAACACTGCCTCGACTCTGCTTTGCATTGGGAAGCTGATAAGCTCAGGGGCTGCCATCTCTTCTGCCCAGCAGTGGGGAAAGCATCCAAGGAACTCAGAGAAACAAAGTACTGATAACACTGTAACTCCCTGAGTTAAAAGTCTAAACTGGCCTTCTCAGATGTGTTGCACAAAGTCACTTTATTTTTTCTCACTGTATGAGTTGGGTTTCTGACACATGCAGTTCAACATACAAAGGAAGTAGTTTTCTAGCATTTTTTAAAATGTGTTCTTTTATGCTTGAAATGCTATAGATTTTCAGATTGGAAACCAAATCAAAGTGAATACAAAATGACAATACAGATGCTACTAGAGATGAAAACGCTACAGGACTGTGGAAGCCTGGAGATGCAACGTAGCTTATATTCAGGATCGTGCATACCTCCCAGTTTTGCACCAGGTGAGAACATTCCTTTCCAAACTTGAGAGATACTCCTTCCCAGGAGTAAGCAGGGTAATAGAAGAACCAGATCACATTCAAAGGAAACCATCCATTTGAAGCCAGGGGTTGGCCACATGGAAATGTTTAGGTTAACTGCTGCTCTGATCAGCACCTGTAGGACCCATCATACAAATTCCCAGGCCTAACCTGTGCAACAAAATTTCTATCTCCAGCATTTCATATAATGTATATTAATTGATTGTCAGATATGTTGCTTTTATAATCTCATTTAATCCTGACTAAAATTCAGTGAAGTGATCATGTTCATCCCCATGTTTTAGAGAATTCAGTCATTTTTCCTGTGTCACAGAGCCAGGCATGGTGAAGCCAAGATTCAAATTGGAATCTCTCTGATTCCCAGACCCAATGGAGGGAGGGGGAAGAGGCGGAAAATAAGAACTGAAGACAGGAGAGACTTGGGTGGCGGTCGGGGGTCAGGAAGAAGCCTTCCACTCCTAAGGAATAGCTGAATTCCCATCACAAAACCTCCAAATGGCCTTTTTACCCTCGTTTCTCTTCAGCGAATTTCAGTGGATTTGAGTTACTTGCATCCAAACAGTCTTAACCAATACATCCACCATAATATGGTGCCAAAGGAATTGTGTGAGCAGCACACCAGATCCTGCCATGCAGCTAATGAAAGAACGTATCACAGCGGTTTTTCCTACAGCAGCCCCTCCACTGCCCAACTCACTCACCTGTACTGTCCAGCCGTCTTTAGATCACAGGTCACTTTGGTGGGGAGCATGGCTTTTTTGGTGAGGGATCAAACCAAATTCTCTTTTGTCCCGAGTCACTGAAGGAGCCCATTCCTCTTTACTACCCCTGCCACCAGCCTGGAATCACACCCGGGGGGCCCTGAGAGTCCACACCCTACTGACAAAATCAATGCACTCAGCCTGTCAGGCCAAGGACCAGAGTGCCACATCAGAGGACAAGCACACAGAGCACCCCCTGCAGCAAGGGGGTGACCATCAAAACCCTGCTGGTGGAGTCACTTGTCATTTAACACCCCTCCCCGCCCGCCCACAAGGGCACATCAATTCCGTCCAACAAATCTACTTTGTTCTAGATATTTGTAGACACTGTAAACAGAACTACATAGTTTAGTTATTAGGGAGAAAGGGCAAAATATATCCATATTGAGATAAGAAGTCCTCAAGCTTAGACATCCATGTCTCCGGAAGAAAACTAACAAGAAAAAAACAAAGGTTGTGCCACATTCATCAGTCAGCCTATTGGGGCTTTTCCTCCCACCCCATCTTTTAAGCCATTTCACCTTATTACACCTCAGAAAATAGGACCAGCCCACCCAGGTGTCCCGGGAACCCCTCTGAGAGCCCAAAATGGTTCAGAAAAGGGCTCATCTGGGATAATTTTGTGAACTAAATTGACAAGAACGACACAGGGTCATGCTGGGCTTTAAAAAAGCAAAACAAGAAGCTAGAGGAAGGCCACTCTCCCAACCAATGGCTTTTCCATTGCCTCTGGGCCCTAAAGACTCCCCGCTCCTACACACACACACATACACACACACACACACACACACACACACACACACCATGAATGACCCAAAAGAGGCAAGACAAACCAAGCAAACAAAATTTCCCTAAGCAAACAACCATTAACAAAATCACATACTGTATCCAAAGCCTAACAACAGAAATGTACAATGAAAAGAGGCTAGCCATTATTCAATTTCTATCCCAAGAAGTTACAGTAACAGATGTGATCTATTTTCTCGTAGTTTCCTGGGGAAGACAAATCTCAGGATATTTGCTTACTTCATGAATATTTCAGCCAGTCTCACAAGTTTGGCAGACAATAGAAATGTACATGCCTTGAAGATCAAGATCCTCAGTTCCATCAGACGAGAACAAAATAAAACAAGAAAACTAACTCACCAGGGTGTCAGACAGAATAAGTCTCCTGTCATTTATGTTTATGTGGCATGACTAACCAATGAACTTGAGGCACCAGGGTGACTAATGCAGTATAATATTCTTTTAAAGAAAAGGCAAATAGCCAATGGTCATTTGGAGGATTTATCCAGCTTCCCTGGTATGCTCCTTCTCAGTGTGTGAAGCTCACTCCTAAATACTCTGTGCTCTAACTGTAAACCACGTTTTCCCTTATCTGCATAGCATTGTCTACTACCCCTGAAGTTCCAGGCTGCGAACTTACCTTTACGATCTGAGCACCAGAAACCACGATCCAAATCTCAGGAAGGCCAGAATCAGCTCTGTGGCTGTTGGGTGGCAAGAAGGACGCTCTGTGATTTCTAGGCTGAACAGTATTTGGGGCATTAGAGATTGACTTGGGGCTCAGTGGCAGCTAGCCATGTGACCAGGGTCGGGGAAGGGACACTCCTGCAGGGTGAGCAGCCGACCCTGGTTGGCTGACAGACAGGGTAGTGCAGGGTCTGAACAGAGCTGGCTGCAATCATAGGCAGACATCTTTGCTTTAAATTTCTTCTTGGATTTTAACTTGGTGATCTTTTTATGGCAGTGTTAGGTTTCAGCCTAGAATTTGAAATGATGGTTTATCTATCTCCCTGCATAGTTTCTATCCCAGATCCTTTTTGGATTCTGTCTTGGAGGGATGTTAGAGCTGGAGGTTTAAGGGCCCCACTCCATGGTCACCCATTTTATTTATTTATTTATTATTTATTTATTTATATTTTTGACAGAGAGAGAGAGATACAGAGACAGAGACAGAGAGAGAACTGAACTGGGGGAGCTCCCAGTTCAGCACATGGTTCCGCACGGGCCAGGGCTGGGACTCGATCTCTGGTCCCTGGCGCTGCAAAGTGAGTGCTCAACCCACTGAGCCATCCCAGCTTCCCCAGTCACCCATTTTAGAGTCAGGTGGCAGCCCATCCAGGAGCCTGCAGAGGCCTGGCTCTGGTATGATATATTGGGGTGATTCCAGAAGACTGGCACCCAAAATTATTATACAGCTCCTCTGAATATCTTTAACCTATAATTAGATTTGAAGACAGCTAAGGAGCCAACAATAGGTCTTATCACATAGCAGGTACCTAAATATAGAGCTATCAAATTAGGGAGAGGCCTAGAAGTTATGGCAACTTGTACTCGTGGTTAATTAGTTGTCATAATCTCCATAAAATACTCCAAGATGATCTTTTTAGAGGGATTAGGACACATTAAGAGTTGAAGAGGTCTTGGATCTCAGAGACCTTAAAGACTTCTGAGACCAGAGCCATGTGAGTAATCTTCTAATTACTTCTGCCTCTTCAACTAAATGGTCTGTACTGGCTGCCTGCTAACCAAAAGAGAAGTAGTAGTAAAGATAGAGAAAATGGTAGAGGTGGAAGTAGTAGGTGGAATGGGAGATGTGGCAACATGGTAGTTGGGATTAAAGGGAGGTGCTGGAGGTGTAGTTGGAGCTGGTGAGGTGTAGCTGGAGGTAGTAAGGTGTGGATGGAGGAGGGGGTGAGGTGTGGATGGAGGAGGTAGTGAGGTGTGGATGGAGGAGGTGGTGAGGTATAGATGGAGGTGGGGAGTGTAGATGGAGGTGATGAGGT
>PVKE010000984.1:0-95241 GCA_004027555.1 Craseonycteris thonglongyai | reverse complement strand
AGGTGGTAAAGGTATAGGTGTAAGTGGTGGAGGTGTCACTGGATGTGGTGAGGTATAGATGGAGGTGGTGAGTGTAGATGGAGGTGGTGAGGTGTGGATGGAGGAGGTAGTGAGGTGTAGATGGAGGTGGTGAGGTGTAGATAGAGAAGGTGGTAAGATGGAGGTACAAGTGGTGGAGGTATCATTGGATGTGGAAAGGTATAGATGGGGCGGGAGGTAGTGGAGGTATAATTGGAGGTGGTGGGAGCAGTGGTGGTGATGGAGGAAGGGGTGAGAAGACCTCCTAAATGATGGAGTAAGAGATTCATGTTACTGGCTGTTTTGCTAATAACCCTGAATGAACCTGACCTGCTGTGATTAAAAGTGTAAAATAGTAATGCTTTGGCATTAGGAGACTATAGAAACTTATTCTATTCCTAGATCTATGTGACCTTAGAGCAGAGTTTGCACTTAATAAATGGTGGCTTGTTAGGGGGAACTCATCCCTTTTAAGCACTTTTCCCTCTCCTACAAAGTAGGAGCTTCTGTTTGTTCTGAAGTCTTGAGAAAAGTACCCTCTACTCACCTCTACCTCCTCACTCAGTTCTACCTAGCAGAGGACCAGTGGCTCACGTGCTCAAAGAATTTGGGAGAATAAAATGGTCATGGGATATGCCTCATCTTTCTGAGAACTGACTGCCTCAGAGAACTCTGGAGCTGCCCTCCATTCCTCCTCTCTTCACGTAAATCACTAGGGAGTCTTCCAGTGCTGGGTAGATAACTTTGATTCTGGGGGAAAATTAGGAAGCCTGATTGTTATGCATCCTAAACTAAATTTTCCAATCAGCTTTACCCATTATATTACCTATTTTCATTTCTAGCTGTTTGACTTCTGTATCTTATTTCTCATTTGAGTCCAAGCATAGAGAGAAAGATTGTGAACAAGTATCATCCTCAAATTCCAATGCTGATGAATTAATGAAAGAGCCTGCAATTGATTGGAGTTGGTTGGACTAAACAGTCTCTAAGTTTCCTTCAAGCTCTAATATCCTGCAATTCTGAGTTTGTGTCTCTGGAGGCTGAGACTCTTAGTGGACAACTTCCTAATCTCTGACTCTTCTTTCCTGCTTTTCAACCCTATGAAGACCTTGAGTCTTCAAACCTTTTTCTCTTCCCCCTCTACCAGTTTCTCATGGCTTCAGTTACTGCCTCCTCTGGTCTGAATTCCATGATGAATCCCTCTACCTCCCCTACATTGGTACCATAACCTCATGATCCTACAATGCCAATCTCTTACCAGCTCACCATTAACCTTCTCATGCACTAAGCTCTTTCACCTCTGGAGAAGGTCTGTCTTTATGGTAGAGAACAGAGCCAATGCACCAAGTGGCAGAGGTGTGTGTGTGTGTGTGTGTGTGTGTGTGTGTGTGAGAGAGAGAGAGAGAGAGAGAGAGAGAGAGAGAGAGAGAGAGATGGGGAGGGAGAGGGAGACCTAGTCCCATAACACCCATGATCAACTTCATCCCTGCCCTTCCCCGTGGTTTAGTTTTATTAGTGAAAACCTATGAAGAGAAGATCCAGTCACCCTTTATCCTGCCTTCCCTTTCCTCTGGCCTCTGTCCACATTACTGCCAAGGGTTCTGGTTCACCCAGTTGGCTTTAAGCACTAGGGTAAATGCTTGAGTCTTTCAGCCCTTGCTCACCACAAAAGTGGTACAGCTGAGACCCGTGCATTGGCTTAGGGGAAAGATTAGACCTACTGGTTCTCATTCACAGGTGTTTCTACCCTCATCCAACCCAGGGGACATGTGGCAACATCTGGAGACATTTTTGGTTGTCACACTGGGAGGAGAGTACTACCTCTAGTGGGTAGAGGCCAGGGATGCTGCTAACATCCTATGATACACAAGACACCCTCTACAACAAAGATTAGCTGGGCCCCAACTGGCAATAGTGCCAAAGTCAAGAAATCCTGGATTAAACCTTTCAACTCCCTCTGGTTTTCAGCTCTAGGCAGTCTCTAACCTAAGCTAACAGAACACTCCACATGGGCCCATCTCAACTATGGGCTCTACACAGAGGAAGGCAAGGCAAAGAGTCTTAGTGATTTGCAGCTTTTGACCTCTGTGCCTCCATTTCCTTTAGAGATTTGGAAGACAGGGTGGCTATTCACAGGGTCAGATTTCCTTCCATGTCCTGGCCAAATGTCATCTGAATTCCTCCTGGGGTTGACACAGGACCCCGGCAAGGGGTTGGGGGCCAAGTTCCATGAAGAGAGAATAAGCTTCCTGTCCTGGAGAGGCCTGAAAGGTCCAGGCCCCTGTGCTGGTGGGAATAAAGGTTCACTTGGGGGCCCCAGCAGGCTATCTAGAACTTTTGCCCACAAGAAAGTCCTTATGAGCTGGGCAAGACTCACTCCATCCAGTAATTTTTGGCTCTCAGGTTATTTGTGCCAAGCTTTGGCGGGTGGTAGAAGACTGGCTGCCCCAGATTCCTGTGGACTTTAGCTGCTTTTGAACTGTATCCAAGGTCGAGGAGGGAACATCCTGTTAATGATTTCAAGACTGAACAAGAGGGTGAAAAAAGATGAGAGATACCAGGAAGGGAATCTGAGAAACCCAAAGAGGCCAGGCTCGGATTATGCAGCAAGTGGGTCCTCTCCCTTCCCCACCTCCATCTACCCCTTGGTCACTGCTGTGGCCCTTGGCCAGCAACAGCATAGACCTCAGCTCACTCCATACCGGCCAAACTGCATGTCCTGCTGTTCCCCTAGCACCTCAAGCTCATTCTCACCTCAGGACCTTTGCACTTACTGTGTCTCTAACCTTCAGCATGTGTTCAGCTCTCTGATCAAATGGTATCTACCCGAGAAGGCCCTCGCAGACCAGCTCTTCTAAAATGCCCCTCTCTAGTCCTTAACTCTGCCTCATTTGTCTAGATGGAGTTTCTATTCAAAACCATATTACGTGTTTGTTAATTCATTTATTGTCTGTTCCTCCAATATGGCAAGGACTTTGCCTTGTCCACTAATGTATCCCTGATACCCAGAATAGAGGCTTGAAAATGGTTGGATTCAAATCCTGGCTCCACTAACTGTGGATCTTAGGCGAGTTACCTATCTTTCTTTTTCTTCCACTGAAAAATGGGAATAGGGATGCCGGCCGGGATAGCTCAGCAGGTTGAGCACTTGCCTTACAACTGTGAAGTTTGGGGATCCAATCCCAGCTCTAGTCCATGCAAAACCCATATGTTGAACTGTAGCTCACAACTGGTTACCGCCGAGATGGGGGCGAGGGTTCTCACCTCCATGCAGGAGGCTTGAATTTCATTTCCTGCCCTGCACAGCCCCACATCCACCTGTATGGAATGAAACCATGTCACAACTAATGATGTACAACTATGGAGACTGCTCTGGACCCTCTTCCCTTCTCTCTCTCTTCCTTCTCTCAAAACAGTAAAATAAATTTAAAAAAAAAAGAAAAGAATATCTACCTCAAGAGTTGTTATAAGAACTGATCGAATCAATGTATATAAAATCTTACGTCAATGTCTGGCCCACAGGAAATAATTAGCATTAACTAGCGGTATTATTATAATTATTACACTCCCAGGCAGCTCACGGCGTGTTTACTGTGAGGAGGTGAGAATGGTGTTCCTGGCAGTATGCACGAGTGGAGCTGTCATTGTTACTTCTCTGGGAACCAAGATCCCCTGCAGATCCTGCCTGATCTTAGGTCCCCTGCCTCCTCCACACCTGCTCTCTGCTGTCCTCTGGAGGCCTGAGGTGGTAGAAGCTGGCAAAAGCTGGTGGAACTGCAGATGATGTATTTCCCAGGGAAGAGGGGGGCTTCAGTGGATCGCAGAGCCGACACCCAAGGCAGCAACCTGGCCCTTGACAAAGCTGCCACTGGGGCCATCATTTGGCAGATGTGATTGGGAACCATTGAGGCCACAGAGGAACTGCAGGTATGTGGGAGCTCATCCCTCAGACAGGCCCAGGGAGGGACCCAGAGCAAGCCCACCCCTCCCCTCCCGCAGGCTGTACTTCCTAGTCCTGGGGACAATTCCTGGCCAAACCGGCCAGCCTGAGCCACCCTGGAAAACATGTGCCCCATGTTCTGTCAGAGTGTGTGTGATCTTCATATTGTCCGCCTAAAATAAGAGGGCTCTGGGGGCATCTGGGGGGTGATTCATTAATGAGAACCTGGGCCCCTCAAATCTGACTGATTAAAAGAATTAATGGGGAAAGAGATTTCACTTTCAATAGTGACAAAACTAAAACATCCAGAAATAAAACTCCTGGAAATGTGCATCTTATATGAAGATATATGATAAAATTTTGCTAAGAAACAAAATACTTGGTAAGGCACCATATTCCTGGAGGGGAAAACCATATAGAACAAATCTGTTAAATATTTAAAAATTTATGAACATTTTAAATCTAGTTTTCATTAAAAATCATGATTAAAATATCAGCTTAGAATTTACTGAGCTTTTACTATGTATCTCATAGGTTCATGGTCAGGATTAAATAAGCTAATATCCATAAACTATTTGGAATAGTACTTGGCAAGTGTAAGCACCTAACTGATATGAACAACTGTCATCCTCATTTACAGATGAGGAAACTGAAGTTCTGAGGAGATAAAGTAACTTGTGCAAGTTCACATAGCTGGTAAATGGCTGAACTGGCCTGAGAGTGGGGGTCAGGAGGCTTTCCTAAAAATATAGGAAACTATAAAATCATAGGAATTAAAACAGGAAGCACACCATACGTAAGACATTTATATATGCCTTGCAAAATAGTGCTAGTGGATTAGCTAACACCTCCTGCAGCCTGATGTATTCTTTACCTCAGGCCTGGGCAGACTTTTTCAGGGCAAGGGCTACTTCTGATTTTCTCCAAGTGTCGTGGTCTACCAGCTATTTATTTTCGCTTGCTAATGTGCATACAGCTGCCTCTATTGAGAAGACCTGATTCTTGCCTCTAGCAGCTGTATATGTGTGTGTGCAAAAATGTGTTTCTTTTATATTTAGCTGCCAAGTTGCTAGGCCCTGGTGTACTGTGGTGTCTGCTATGACACTTTAAAAAAAAAAAAGATTACTTATTTATTGTTTTTTGACAGAGAGACAGAGAGAGGCAGAGAGAAGGGGGAGGGCCCAGAGCAGTCTCCATAGTTGACAGCATTAGTTTTCCATACAGTTTCACTCCACAGGTGGGCACAGGGCTGCGCAGGGCAGGAATTGGGCCAGGAGCCTCCCGCATAGGCCCCGGCAAGAACTGAGCTGGGGGCACTCCCCAGTTCAGCATATGGGTGCACATGGGCCGGGACCGGGATTCGATCCTCAGGCTCCGGGGCTGCAAAGCAAGCGCTTAACCTAGTGAGCCATCCCAGCTTCCCCAACATGTTTTTTTTCTTAAGATTTTTTAAATTATTTTTTACAGAGACAGACAGAGAGAAGGGGGCCCAGAGCAGCCTCCCTGATTGTACATCATCAGCTTTCAACATGGTTTTGTTCCACACAGGTGTACAGGGCAGGAACTGGGCTGGGGGCCTCCTGCATGGGAAGCACACCCCAATTCAGCATGTGGGTCTGCACAGGCTGGGACTGGGATTCAATCCTCAGTCCCTGGGGCTGCAAAGCAAGCACTTAACCCACTGGGCCATCCTGGCTTCCCTGATACTTTTTCTTAACTCAGCTGGGCACCCCAAAATTGCTTGGCAGTCCATCAAGCAACATCTTGCCCAGGCTTGCTTTACCTCCTTGCCTTTCCTGCATTCAGATAGTTAGACCATTTGGCGCTCTGCCTCAGGGAGGGCATATAAAGCAGGAAGTAGAGCTAAAAGGAACCTCTCACTCCCTCAGGTGAATAGAGGTCTCCTGGTCTAGACCTACACTGCCATGCCGGAGAAGATGGTCAAGGCCACCCTCTACCCGTCTTCCAAGGACAGGAAGCCATGAAGAGAGACTGAGCTCCGCAGGCACCAACGAACAAGGACTGGATGGAGCAAGGACAGATGACACCAAGTCTAGGGGCCTTTGTAGGTCTTTAAGAACCTAGAACCTTTCCCCCACCCATTTCAAGCCGAAACTCAGGAACAACAGGGATTGAAGTGTCAGCACCTTTTTAAAATGGGGGCTCAAAATATAGAGGGAAAGTTTTTTGTTTGTTTGTTTTTTAATTTTATTTATTTATTTTTGACAGAGAGAGAGAGAGAGAGAGAGAGAGAGAGAGAGATACAGAGACAGAAAGAGAACTGAACTGGGGGAGCTCCCCAGTTCAGCATATGGTTCCGCACAGGCCGGGGCCGGGATTCGATCCTCGGTCCCTGGTGCGCAAAGTGAGCGCTTAACCCACTGAGCCATCCCGGCTTCCCGAAAGTTTTTAAAAATAGCAAGCTTGTCCAACCTATGGCCCACACGCCCCATGAGGCCCAGGACAGCTTTGAATGGGGCCCAACACAAATTTGCCAACTTTCTTAACACATGATGAGGTTTTGTTGTGATGTTTGTTTGTTTTTAACTCGTCAAGTATTGTTACTGTTAATGTATTTTATGTGTGGTCCAAGACAATTCTTCCAGTGTAGCCCAGGGAAGCCAAAAGTTTGGACACTGCTGAACTAATGTTTCTTACCCACTTGAGTTTGGGACTTGAAACTGGTATTCCAGAGGACAGGTTTCACTTTTCTAAGAAAATAGTATTGGGGGGGAAGCTAGGATGGCTCAGTGGGTTAAGTGCTCGCTTTGTAGCGCCGGAGACTGAGGATCGAATCCTGGCTCCAGTCCAGGCGGACCCATATGCTGAACTGGGGTGTGCCCCCAGTTTAGTTCTTGCTGAGGCCTATGCAGGAGGCTCCCAGCCCAGTTCCTGCCCTGCGCCCACCTGTACAGTGAAACTATATGGAAAACTAATGTCAACTATGGAGACTGCTCTGGGCCCTCCCCCTTCTCTCTGTCTCTCTCTGTCTCTGTCAAAAACAATAAAATAAATCTTAAAACAAAATTTAAATTTAAAGGAATCCAGGCTACCTTGCCTGTAGATTCTTCTAGATCAACTATGGAATCATCTTATAAAGTTTTTTTTTTTAATTGTTTGATAGAGAGAGTGACAGAGAGAGACAGAGAGAAGGGGTTGGGCTCAGAGCAGTCTCCACAGCCATACATCATCAGTTCTCGACATGGTTTCATTCTACACGGGTGGATGTGGGGCCACAACGGGTGGGAACAGGGCCAGGGGCCTCCCACATGGGAAGCACATTGGGGTCAGCATATGGGTCTGCATGGGCTGGGGCCGGGGCCTAGATCCTGTGACCCCGCAGCAGCAGAACTAGCACTTAACCTGCTGAGTCATCCTGGAATCCCCACTTACCAAGTTTTTAAAACCCCATTAATAAAACAAGTGGTCTCCAACATTTGAAAAGATGTACCTCATTCATTTAGGGGAAAAAAAAAAAGAAAGAAACAAGTTAGAGTCACAGTGAAATACCATTTTTCACCTTTCAGATTGGTGCATGTCAACAAGTTTCACAACCACAACCAGAGAAGGAAATAGGCCCCTTCCACACGTTGGCTGGTGGAGACTGCAGATGGGCACATACTCTGTGGGGCCACTTTGGCAATATTTATAAAACTTAAAAGTGAACATGCCTTTGGGTAGCAGCAACTCTTTGTCTAGAAAGTTATCGACAGATGCAAGAGTCACGTGTGGTTTGCTGCAGTTATTCACTTCCCTGCATTATGTCAGAGGGTTGTCATAAAAATGAAATTACATCATAAGTGAAAAAGCTGTGAGAGAGCCTGGCACACAGACAGTGTTCAGTAAATGCTGGCTGTTGTTACTACAACATTGTTCGTGGCAGCCAAACATTGGAAACAACCTAAATGTCCATCAATTGGGGGACTGGTAAAATGTTTTGTCTGTACATTAGAAAACCATGAAGCTTTTAAAGAGAATGAGGGTACTCTTCAAACAGTGCTAGGAAATATTATTAAATGGGCACAAGACAAAGTTTAGAAGGATGCTTATGTTTTGCCAGCCTTTGTGTGTGGTGTGTGCCTTTGGGGACAGTCTGTTCAGGAAAGAAGTCACAAGAAACTGGTAGCAGAGATGCATCTTGGGATGGGAACTGGAAGGCAGAGGCTCAGTGTCCACTGTACAGCCTCTTGTACCTTAGTCCACCTGTAGTCTATTGTCCTCCATAGGGATGCATTGTTTGTTCAAAAACAAATAAACTCCACTTCTGAAGATATATCCAAAAGAACTGAAAGCCAGGACTCAAACAGATACCTATACACAAATAATCATAGCGCATTACTCACAACAGCTGAAAGGTGGAGACAACCCAAATGTTCATCGGTGGATGAATGGATAAACAAAATGTGACACAGCCATACAAAGGAATGTTACTCAGCCTTAAACAGGAAGGGAATTCTCACACATGCTACACCATGCAAAGTGAAATAAGCCAGTCACAAAAAAGACAAATACTGTATGATTCCATTTATATGAGGTACCTAGAGTAGCCAAATTTATAGACGAAGAAAATAGGATGGTGGTTACCAGGGGCTGGATGGAAGGAGGAATGGGGAGTTTGCTTTTAATGAGTACAGAATTTCAGGTGGGGACAATGAAAAAGTTTTAAAATTTCTCCATGGGGGAGTAGGTGAGAGGTGGGAGTGGGAGGTGGTGGTATTTTGAGGGGGATAGAAATATTGACCTTTTGGGATGCCGGGATGGCTCAGTGGGTTGAGCACTCATCTTGCAGCCCCGGGGTCAAAGGATTGAATCTCAGCCCCAGCCTGTGTGGACCCATATGCTGAACTGGGGTGTGCCCTCAGTTTAGTTCTCACTGGGGTGAGCCTCCTATGTAGTAGCCCCCCAATTTGGCTCCTGCCCTGAGTGTGCTTCCCATGTGGGAGGCCCCCAGCTTGTGGGGGCACACCGCCCATGCAGGAGGCCCCCTGCCCTGAGCAGCCCAGTGCCCATCCGTGGAATGAAACTATGTGGAAAACTGATGACGTACAACTATGGAGGCTGCTCTGGGCCTTCCCCCTTTTTTCTGTCTCTCTCGCTGTCAAAAACAATAAAAATAAATCTAGAAAAAAAAAAAAGAAAGATTGACCTTTGAGGAGATTGACAGAGGGGTCAGGCCAGGAATGTATAAAAGAACCTGCCACATTCCACTGAGGAGCCTAATGAGGCCAAAGATCACAAATGTTTAGAAAGAATTTTCCCGCTCCTCTCACCTCTTCCTCCCCAAACAACAACCCTGAGTGAGGAAGACTAGAAGCCAGACTCCCCTTCCAGACCACCAACCCGCATAGGCTTCTCTCCTTCAGTAACACCCAGCTGGGGTGGGAAGAAGCTTCAATTTTTACAATGAGATTGAAGTTGGGATTATTATTGGATTGACATTATAGTTACTGAAATGAGACTGAGACCAAGGGTGACCAGAACAATCAGGTGACTTGACTAAATTTCATCCAGGGGAAGAGCAAGACCTAGCCCTACAAAATAAACTTAAAAGAGCAGTAACAGGCAAAAATCAAGTTGCTTTCTGATTTTATCCCAAGTCATGCTTGTTCATCAGAATAGTTAACAGGTATTATCTTCAGTTGTTAATGAACATGCATATATCTTGCATCTCCCGCTAGATCGTAAGCTCCCTGAGAGCAAGGCCCATGTGCTATTTATCCTCATTGCGCTCACAGCCTAGCAAAGTGCCTTAAGGGCATGTACACAGTAGGCACTAAAATGGCCGCTGATGAATTACCGACCAAGAGGCATTACCCCATGTGAGGCAACACCAAGCCGTTACTGTGCCTACAGGGTAGGTGAGTAACAAGCCTGGTGGAGTTGAACTGGCTCTTCCTAAAGACGGAGCCTGTGTTCTAGGAAGTCTGATGTGAAATGATGTTGCAGGTTGCCCAGTCTTTGGGTAAAAGGGGCAGATTTGAAGTAGACGTGGATGGTCATTTTCTGTTTCTCCATTAGTGCTGTCCTTGTTTCGGATTCAGGGGAAGAAGGCTAAGACACAAGAGAAGGGTGTGGTCAGGCCCAGCTTATATCCTGTGATACCAGAAGTGAGCATTTCAGTGCCTTATTAGGCCTCAAACCAAGCTGAATCTATTTTGGGGTAAGAGAATCTCAAAGGGTTTCTGTCCTCAAGATTATATATAATCATCTCAATTACATACTTTTTTTTTTTTTAAGATTTATTTTATTGTTTGAGAGAAGAGAAAGAGAGAGAGAAGGAGAGAAGTCCTAGAACAGTCTCCATAGTCATACATCATTAGCTGTGACATGGTTTCATTCCACACAGGTGGATGCGGGGGCTGCGTGGGGTGGGAACTGAACCGGGGGCCTCCTGCGTGGGAGGCAAGAAGCTTCACCACCATCCTGGTGGTTACCAGTTGCGCCACAGTTCACCATATGGGTTGCAAGGGCCCCGCAAGCACTCAATCTGTTGAGCTATCCCAGCATGCCCCTCAATTACGTACTTTTGAGATAAGGAAGTAGCACAGAGCCCAACTCTTCTGATAAGGAAGTAGATCTCAAGTAACCCAAGAAGCAAACTTTTCTACAGATGAAGGTTGAGTAAAAAGAAACACAGGACCAGTTGATTCTGGTTTGGGAAATGGTAACATTAGAGAATACACTCTCCCACCCATTTCTTCTGACATCACTGGTGTTGCACTATCTCCTTTGTTGGCACGGTCTTCATCTCTGTTCACAGAGCAGGGAAGTGAAAGAGGGCCTTCGTTATTAAGTCTAAGTGCTTCATTACTGCCTCTCTGGGAAGAGGAACTGGGCAGGAAGGAGAGTGAGCAGGCATTTGGTCAACAACAAGCCACTTACGGAGCGTCTGCAATGGATGGGGAAAGAGGGCTTTTCTTAGACTGCTCGACCCAAAATAAATTGGGGGTGAGGGAGAGAAAGAGCATAGTTGGTGGGTCTTCAAGTTACTCCTGACAACATCCCTCAGATCATGAGCTCATGGCTCAGCTCCACATCCCAGGATGCCTACTTGAAGGGAGGGTAAAACTTTCTTCCTCAGGGACAGAAGTCCACAGAGCTAACTAAGGGCCCTGGATTTCCAAGCCAGAATTTCATCAAGGACTGGATGACCTTGTCGTTGGAAAGCTAGCTAATCTCCAGGGGTCCTGACACACAAGAATAACACAGCCTGTTACATGTAGGGAGAGAGGTGTGGACTAGCTCCTAGCCTCTTATAATTACACCCCTTCCCTCTCATTCCCTAAAAATCCCAAGAAGCAGTCAGAGACACCTTCTTTAGGTCAGAAAGCTTAGCTGAAGAGGGGAGCCTCCAGGAAGATATTATAAATAACTCTTATTAAATCGGAAGAAGGGTGAGGTAGGCACATGACTGACCACTGTGAAAAGCATGGATTGAACAGGAGGAGTCAGACCTCCGTGCTGAGAATATAACTAGATACAGATCTCAGCCCCTCACTGCAGGTCTGATGTTACACACTCCCCTCTCCAAAGATGGGGGCAAGGGGACATATGACCCAGAAATCCCTCTCCTGGGTATCTACCCGAAAAACCTGAAAATCTTAATCCGCAAAAATGTATGTACCCAATGTTCATTGCAGCACTGTTCACAGTGGCCAAGTCATGAAAACAACTAAAGTGTCCTCTGATAGATGACTGAATAAAGAAGTTTGTTACATTTATACAATGGAATACTACTCAGCAATAAGAAAAGATGAAATACAGCCATTTGTGACAACATGGATGGACCTTGAAACCATCTTATTACGGTAAGTGAAATAAGCCAGAATGAAAGAGTCAAGAAACAAAAACATACGACCTCACTTATAGGTGGAATATAAAACTGAAAGTAGCAAAGAAACAAAAAAACTCACTGACACAGTCAGTGGTTTGGTGGTTGCTGGGGGGTGGGGGGCACTGAGAGGGCATCAAATGTAAAAAATAATAATAATAATTAAATTAAATTAAATTAAAAAGCAACACCACTACCGGACAACCTGGTCATTATCTTATTTGTCCATTATTATGTTGGGATAGTTATAGATTCATTTAAATAATCAGATTGCCCTTTATCTTTGCTAAGTCTTGCACAGGCCTTTGGCAAAACGCAATCAAATTCTCACCTGACCTTCAGTGGGCTGGGGATTCCGGCCTGTACTCTTCTGTTCATTCACTCATATCGCAAACCAGAACCTACAAGCAAGCTGTAAATCCATAATATAAAATCCACTCTACTCACCCCCAGTGCAGTGGCCCGTTGCTCCTGAGCCCTTGAACTCAATCCCTTTAAGGTGGACCTGCAGTTGGAACCCAGCCACCTCTCCTTTTTCCTACCTCGGTGATTAACATAGCCCCTCCTCAATTGCCTCACCAACCAACTATCTTAGAACCAAAAGGCTTTGTCTATTCATAGACACTGTAAAAGTAACATTCATTTTGTTTTTTAATCTAATGCTCTGTGTCTTCCATGATTCTCACTGGCTTATCTAATCAGCACATCCTAGGGAGGTTTAATGCCGGCCCCTTTAGCTTGTCCTAGCAAAACAGAGCCAGCAGAGGCAATTCCCCGGGGAGAATGAGCTCCTTGTTAAATAGACGGTTCTCGAGAAAGATGTCAGACTGTTCGCTCTGTGGGGCTGCACCTTCCACAACCCACTGCCACTCCAGCTCTGCCATCCCCAAATCCTGACACTTCAGAGAAGGACACAGATGAGATCAACAGAGAAGCACTTGGACAAACCAAATCCTTCAAGAAAAACGTTGCATACTTGTGGCTTTTCTAAGTTTTTTTTTTATTTTTGGCCTCATTTTTAATCATTTTTTTCTGTAAGTAGGAAAGTTCTGATGAGGGAGGAAGAAGTGGGAAATCAGAGTTTTGGAGGGAGGCAAGGAGGAAGAGACAGTGAGTGGGAATTAGGTGTGGAAGGGGAGGGTGAACTCATAGGGAGGGAGAGGAGAAGAGGAGCATGCTGGGACGCCTCCAGCAGTCACCAGGTGTTAGAGGTGGTGCTACACTCATTTTCCCTCATTTAACACTCCACTTCTCTGTAAAGAGATTTTCACCCCCAATCTTGCAGATAATGGAGACTGAGGCTCAGAGAATACAGCACTTACCCGTGGACTCATAAACACAGGAGGAAGAGCCGGAATTGGAAGCTCCGTTAAAAAAAAAACTCTACCTCCTTCTTCCACAGGCCCTTCTATAGATTCGCTGAATGTCTTCAGACTCATATTTCAGGGTTTACTTTCCCTTTCAAATAGGAAATGTATCTTCTGGTTAAAATCCTCACTAGATCATCTGTTTTCCCTCAGTGGAGACACCATATCCTTGGACCTAGGGCCACCTACGCAGACATGTTGAAAGATACGAGGGCTATCTGGAAAAAATCCGGCCGTAAATGCCTCTATTTTTCATACTACATGGCTGGATACTTTCCACACAGCCCTTGTATATTTTGGAGGCCATGGCTGAGATATTACCCTAACCCTCCACCCCAGTTTCTCTTACTAACTCATGGAATCAACGACTGGCAAGACTAGGGTGACCAACTCATCCAGTTTGCCTAGGACTTCCCAGGTTTTAGACTGAGAGCCCAGGTAACCTCCGAGTTTCAGGAAGACCCGGATGGCCTAGGCCTGAGGAAGTATCAGTGCCTCAGGGAACTTCCAGCAGGCCAAGATTAGACAAATTCTCAGGCAGAAGAGTGTAAGGCCCCCAAAAAACTACAAAGGGAGGGTGGGTTTCAGTAAAAGAGAAACCATAAGTATTTGGAGGATTAATTATCCCACAAAACACTGCTTGCCTTCCAAGGGCCAGGCCTTTTGAACTTTTTAGTTCAATGGGTGACTAGTAAATGAGATGCTAGGCCTCACCAAGGTGATGACCTTGATGGCTACCTTAGCATTTCCTGCAAGTTCCCAGGTGATGCTGATGGTATTGGTCAGGGGATCACACTTTGAGAGTCACTGCTCTAAATCTAACAATTTATAGGAATGCACAAAGCAGAGGAACCTGTTAACACCATGAGGATGCATTAAAACAAAAATCCAGCCTCTGAGAAATAGTTCCTTCAACAAATAAATTATAAGGGAAAAGCAAGGAAAGAACCTAGAGATTAAAGACTTAATAGGTGGACAGCAGGGCCCAGAGAGCAGGCCAGTCAGAATACAAGCCGCATCCTGTGCGTGACGCTGGATGCCTACGTCTGCCAGATTCTGCCACAGGCCTCCAGCAGCGGCTACAGGCTGGTCACGTCCAGTCACTTGAAAGGGGATGACCGCCTATATCAGCTCGGGTATAAAATATCTGGGGAGCTCTTTGCTCAGGCATCAGTAGAATAATATCCTGGCATTGATGAGACTGTGACAGATTCCAGCTTCCACTTTGTAATCTGGTTCCAGGATGACAGTGGGCATAGTACTCTCATTGGCATTAGCTCGTACATCAGGGTGATGCCTTTGATTTTAATATCCTTTTGCAAAATTACTTCAAGGGAGTAAAACAGGTATCTGAGATGTCCAAAGGACAACCACTCCCTCAGCTTCCTGTAGTTCAGGATATACAGATTGTATTTAGCTATGTTATATTCAATTATTGCACTTAGCTTAAAATAAGGATTGATATTGCCTTTTAAGGGATCAATAACTGTTACTATTTGTGAAACCGAATGTTCTGCATGCCACTTATGGACATTACCTCTATATCAGCACTTGGGGAGTGATTACTTTCTTAACCTGTAAATACCAGGTATAAAGTATGAAACATTAAATAGGAAAAAATGACCCTGGGATCACAAATCTTTGAGGTTGAGAAACGCCTCCCCTTCGCGTTTCTAAGTCCAGGATTTGGGCAGGGATAGGGATGGAGAAGCCCTCGTTTCTGATCACTGTTCTACACCTGTCCTCACTGATTCCAGGGCTCAGCGCAGCTTCATCACCTCTTGTGTATTCACCTCTCTTCCTGTGGTGAAGGATGTGTCAGTGGCACCTCCACTGTTTTCTGTTGGTTGAAAAGCGCAACATCTTTGGATGAGTTAGAGTTATACTGTCAGCTATTTGACAGGTTTCCCATAGAGAAGGCTTTGAAACCCACCACCTAAAGCATCTCAAAAGCAAATTGCTTTCCAGCATGTTCCTTTCCTACGATCCTTCTCAGTTGGGTGGGTGCTATCTAATTGGTTCATGAATGGACAATTTAAGACAGAAATAAGAGGCTAGAATTTCTTTCCATAGCACCTATTTTGGTGCTGCTATGGACTGAATGTTTGTGACCCACCCCCCAAATTCATGTTGAAGTCTAATCCCCAGTGTTATAGTACTTGAAGGTGAGACCTGTGGGAGGTAATTAGGTCATGAGCAAGCGTCCTCACGAATGGGATTAGCACCCTAACAGGAGGCCAGAGAGCTAGCTAACTCTTTCTGCCATGTGAGAAGTCAGTCAGTGCTTGCAGCCAAAAGGTCACTTTCTCCAGAACCAGACCGTGCTGGTACCCTGACCTCAGACGCCCAGCTCCAGAACTGGGAGAAATACGATTTTGTTGTTGATGAGCCATCCAGTTTATGGTATTTTGTTATAGCAACCCAAGCTAAGGCAGATGCTTACACTATGAATAAAGGAAATCCTCATAGTTTCAAAATATGAGGTGTGATCAAAAGATATGGGGAATGTTTAAATTTTAAAAATTATTACAGTAAGATACATTATTATTAATCTCCCTCAAAATACTTCCCCTTCAAACATTGTCTTTTATTGTAACAAGTTGTTTTAAATTTACACATTCACCATATTTTTTAAAGATTTATTTTTATTGTTTTGATAGAGAGAGAAATACAGAGACAGAGAGAAGGGGGAGGGCCCAGAACAGTCTCCATAGTTGCATATCATCAGTTTTTCCACATAGTTTCACTCCACAGGTGGGCAGGGCTGCACAGGGCAGGAACTGGGCTGGGGTCTCACCTCAGTGAGAACTGAACTGGGGGCACTCCCCAGTTCAGCATATGGGTCTGCACGGGCCGGGGCCGGGACTCAATCCTCGGTCTTCCGGGGCCGCAAAGCAAGCACTTAACCTGCTGAGCCATCCCAGCTTTCCCTCACTGTATTTTTTGATCACACCTGAATTGATTCAGGTCATGCATCGCTTCTGGTACGGCACTTTCTGTTAAATGAAAACATTACGGTGTGTCCTCATCCACCTCATTCACCAGATCTGGCACTGTACGACTTCAGGCTGTTCCTCAATGTCAAAATTACCATGAAAGGTAACATTCTGAATTTATTCAGGACATCGAGTCAGCCACCACAGTGCAACTAAAGACACTCATGAAAGAGGACTTCCAGCACTGCTTCAGAAAGTGGCAAGAATGATGGTAAGAATGTTCAAAGATCAGTATTGAAATAATAAATATGGACACATGGAGATTCATTACACTCTCCTCTCTTCATTTGTTAAGTTCAAGTTTCCCATAAGAAGTAACAGAACAAAACACAAGGTGACAGACATATATTTACTGACCAGTTATTTGAGTAAGACGACTCCAGGCCTCACCCCCAAACTCCCCAGCCTTCTAGAGAGGAGTGGAGGCCAACATCCCAGGCCACCCCTCTGGGCACCTTGGCAGCTGTGGCTGTCTGTCCCTGGGAGCAGGACTGCCTGCTTCAGCCGGCCGATGTGGTGGTGATGGAGGAGGGCTGGGTGAATGGACACGCTTCTCAGTTACACAGAGGAGGAGAGGGCTGTGTGGAAATCAGCACCCACAGGGAGGCAGGACTGCTTGCCCTCAGATCTTGTGTTCTCTGGGTGCCCTGAGCCTCCTTAGCAGATAGTCTGCTATGAAGCTTCCTTGGCTGGGACACACATGCAGGGCAGAATGAGCCTGGGCCTTGCACATTTCCTAGGATTAGCTGGCTGCCTCAGGTCTCCGTATTGCCCCCACTATGGAATAGAGCAGAACATGAGAACCACACAGGTAAATTCAAGTTGGCGGGGGGGAGGGGAGTAGGAGTGCCACAAACCTCTCCCTCAGCCTTGGCCTGCAAGGAGGACGACACAGAGCCTGAATGGTAGAAAGTAAGATACTAACCCCCTCGGAAGCCAGCCCAAAGTGCGGGCACCGATGACTGCCTGTCATTTGGGATCCAACATATGGTTGTCAAAATATGTTTTGGGAACGTGGCTGCTTATATTTCATTTCCTTTACGTTATATGTTTATTTCCAATTGTTCAATATCAGCTTCTCCCAGGATCCTGTTTGTGAGTACCTGCTTGAAACATGTTATCTCACTGAATCTTCCCCTGATGATTATCTGAGGAAGGACGAGCCCCCGAGGAAGGGGCTACAGCCCCACATTACAGATACAGAAACAGGTCCAGAGGTTAGGAACTTCCCCAAGTTCACAGCTTGCAAGTGGAAAGAGCCGTATTCTTACTTCTCAAAGCTGCCTCAATGTTGGGGAAGATGACGTTGGCCCCGGAAATCTGCCTGAGAACCCTAAAAAGAGAGGGGTGTCTAGGGGACAAAATTGAGACTGCTCACACTCTGCCACTGCCAACTGCCAGACAATCTGCTTGGCTGTCATGTCACAACTGACAGCTCTGGGTGTGGATGGATCGAACAAGGCTGTCCTCATGCTATGCTCCATCCTCAGGACACTCGGCCTCTCTCCCTACCACCACATCTCAGTTTGCACAAATCTCTTGGGTCCCATGAGCAGCTCCCATGATCATCTATGGGCAACAATGCTTGGGTCAGCTGGCTGCCAGCCCTTGGCCACCCACTTACCCGACTGAACATCAGGACACAGGGATGCATGTGTCCTACTCTTTCCTCTTTTAACCACCACACGACCCAGTTTCTGCTCCCTCTATCTACCCACCACGACTTCCCTGGCAGCTCACCAGATCCTCAGATGCCACTCTCCAGAAATCGGCCCACTTAACCTCTGGACTGTATCAGAGGTTGCGGACTGCCTCTCCTGAATTGCGCTCATCCTGGCCCTGTGCCAGTTCCTCTGGGGCCTCTGCTTTATTGGATGTGGACGCTTTAATGCTCAGGGCTGCACAGGGCTCTGCCCTCCCCCTGCCCTGTACACTCTCAGTTGGGGGACCTTTATTTAGCCTCTCCTGACTCCCAAGCCTCTGGCAGCTTGTTCTGCCATGACCAAGTCCTGTAGGCCAGTGCCCTCCTGCTGGCCTCATCGCTTCAGGACTTGGATGACATGCCATGCTGCAAGGCACGGGACCTGGCTTCCCCGGTGGCCAAGTAATATGATCCCAGTAAGTGGGGCTGGGCAGGACTGGGGGTGTGACAGGGCCAACTGGGAGCAACAAAGGGAAGGAGACAGAAGGGAGGAGGTGAATTTGCTCCCCACCCTTCCAGCCAACCCAACGTATTGTTTCAGCCAAGCCTGGTGTTTCGGTATAGTGGATTCAGAGGGATCACACGCAGGCGAGGGGCCACCTGTGTCTTTGAGAAGCGGTGGCCAACTCATTAAAACACACCTTATGTTTTCTTCTCCTTCCCTACCTAGCTTCCCCGCTCTAGGATCGCATCGGCCAATAAACCACTAGCAGTTCAGCTTAGTCTCAGGTTGTTTTCTAAGTAACCCGAATTAAGACAGAACCTCACCCGATCCATGCCTTCAACCACCACTGACACACTCCCAACTCATTCCCCAAACCTTGTCTCCAATCTGGACTTTTCTACTGAGTTTCAGACTGAATGTACATCTCCACTTGGACATTCTCACAGACCCCTCCAAATTCATGTCAAAAATGAAACTCATATTAATAGTTTCCTCCCCAATCATGTGTTTTAGGGGATGCAGAGATGAAAGACACCCAAAGGAGCTGTCAGTCTGTGTAAAGAGGGGGGCAGATGGGTTAACTGTTACAATGGGAAGAGATGCTTCCTGGTGTACAGCAGTGTTGTGGGGCGTGTACTGAACAAGACACGGTGCTTGGGGTGTGCCTGCACTATCTCACTGAGCCTTCACCACAGCCCTGTAAGGTTCGTTACCCCCATTTTGCAGTTGAGAAAGCTGACCAGAGATTAGAAACCTCGCCAAGGTCACAAGACAACTAAACTCAAGTGCACCTGGAAAGTATGTTCACAGTCCCGCTGTCTCCAGGAGAGGAGCACCTATCAGGCCACAGGGATTGGATATTTCCTGAGGTGGCAATGCCAGAGCTGACTTTATAGATGAACAGGGTGTTAGTAGTGAGGACTGGGATGGGGTGGGGGCAGGGAGTGCAGTGTGGGGAAGGAGCTAGCTCACATTCTGAGTAATGGGAAGAGGCCTAAGAGGGCAGAGGGTGGCAAAGAAACTGTAGGGGTTCACTACAGCTGGACCACAAAGCACGTGTAGAGAAGTAGCCCCATGAGAGGCTGGAGAGGTAGGCAGGACCCAAATCATGAATGGCTTCGTGTGCCATTCTAGTGAATTTAAATTTGAATTTCTAGTTGGAAGAACCATTTCCGGATTTGAAGCTGGGAGTGACATGGCCCAGTTTGCATTTTGGAAAGGTGCCTCTGACATGGAGAACCGGTTGGAGAGGCAAAGGAGGTAGGGTGACTGGCCAGTTTATGGACTGCTGACGTACCCAGATCAAGAAATTATACACAATGTTTGCAGTGGAGGGACTGGGAAATAGTGGACAGATTTTATATAGTAATGAAAGAAAACCTGAGCAGGACTGCGAACTAAATTAGCTAATGAGAATGAAGGTGTTCAACATCCAGGGTTGTGGTTTGTCGCATCCAGGACATGGAAGAGATGAGTTCCGTTTTAGACGTGCTGATGTTGACATACATACCAATATGCAGTAGGATGAATGAGTCTGACCTGGAAGCAGCAGTGGGGAGAGACCACTGCCAAGGGAAAAGGACGGAACAAGTGCTGTCCTCCTCTCAACAAGCCTCCAGGAACTGCTGTCCTGGCCCTTGGGATCAACCACCAATCAGAGTGCAGGTCAGCAGGTTGGGTAAAGGACAGGAGCACAATCCAGGGAAAGGACAGTGTGGTCTATAGTTTCCTTAGCCTAAGAGGAGCCTGTTTGGAGAGGTGAGGTGAAGACTCTCTGGTATGAAGAAACAGGAACCCCTCTCAACCAAGTCTGAGAACTGAGCCCTCACACTCTTTAAGGTACAGGTGTCCAACCTTTTGGCTTCCCTGGGCCACACTGGAAGAACTGTTTTGGACCACACATGAAATACACTGATAGCTAAAGAGCTAAAAAAAAAAAAAAAATTTTTCAAAAAATCTCATGTTCTAAGGAAGTTTACAAATTGGTGTTGGGCTGCATTCGAAGCCACCCTGGGGGCATGCGGCCGCATGCCACTGGCTGGACAAGCCTGCCCAGCCTAAGGTATTCCATGTATGTAATGGATTATACCCTGTGCATCTAGAATATCAGTCATGCATCATCCTCGAGCGTACTGAGGAAAGGCACCAAACCACTTCCTCTTGGGACTCCAGGTGAGAAAGGCTGAAGTGCGGAGCAGGTATCACACACCAGAGCCCACTGCCCTTCCCAGAGGGGGCACGACTGGGAATGTGTCCAGCACCGACTGGGCCCTGGGCTCCCTGCAGCGCCTCCTCGTCCTGCCTGCTTCTATCCCTCGAGAGAAGTACACACAGAGGGCTGGGCCTCGCTGGAGCTGCTCCCCAGTGCTAAGGGTCTCTTCTTCAGCTGGATCAGATACCTCCAGGGGCCTGGGCAGCATTTCCCCAAGCGAGGAAGAGATCAAGTGGCCAGACAGACAAACTGGTGCTAAACTCTAAAAAACGGGGCGTTGTGCACTGGCCCTTGGGCCCCAAATGTAAAAGTGACTTCAGCAGGTCTGGGTCGGGGCCCAGAATTGGGGTACAGAGAAATGTACACACTTGTTACAGAAGTTCCTCAGATACTAATCTGTACTGGGACCTGGGAGCAGCTTCGTCATTTCTCTTCTTCCTGACTGGTCTGTTGCTTTGGTCGTCCCTTGCTTAGTAAATGCTTCCTTGGAGGGGCCCCAGTGCAGCAGAAGGTTGGCTGGGGTGGTGATCACATCACTAACCCAGCTCCAACACTGGTCTGAACAGCAGTGGAAGATTCAGGAAGCAGAGGAAGCCGTGGCCCCTCCCCTGCCCTCCTACCTCCACAAATGAACTTGCCAAGCCTTCAGGGTGGCTTTCCCCCCTACTCATAGTAACATACTGCACTTGAATCGGAGGGATACAGCACTCCACTGGTCCCTACCGAGAGGGGCCCCCTAATTTGGCACAGCCAAAACCTCCTCAGCGTTCCTCCTCCTCCCCTCCCGCTCCAAGCCAAATGGCCCAGGGTCCACTCCCAGCACCACACAGAAAGCACTGAAGCCAAAGTTGCTTTAATCAGGGGTGAAGTCCTCAATCAGGTGGACCTCACTCAAGCTTTGGTGGTGGGGTCTCAGCCTACCCCCCACATGCCCTGAGGCCCCTCAGGAAGGAGGGAGCAGCTGAACAGCGATTCTTGCAGAGGCCAAGACTGGAAACCAGTGCACCCAGGCCAAGGGGCAGGGCACTGACAGGTGGAGTGCCACGGGACGGGGCCAGAACACTTCGCACACACACCTCCACCTGGGCCGGCTGGGCGGGCTGTGCGGGGGGCAGAGCGGCACCCGGATGGCTGGGGGCAGAGGGGACGGCGGGGGAGGAGCACTTAGGAGATGAGGCGACTGTGAAGCTGGTGCAGCTGCTCCTGGGTTAGCACCAGCCGGTGTCGCTGTCCAATGCCAGCCGCACACGAGAAGGTCACTTTGCCCATGTAGACGGTGTCATCCTGCTGCTCCTCCTTGGCCTGGGAGGTGGTGAGAAGAGAACTCCAGGTCAGGGGCTCACTCGTCCCTGAGCCCAGAGGATAAGGCAGGCCCTGGGAGACAGGGGCTCCTAGGGGCTCCAAGGCAATGGTGACCACGTTTTCCAAATCTTAATTGGGATACACAGTTTGACAAAAGAGTTTTGAGCTCCTCTGGGTGTCAAAAGTCAAAGTCATATGAGAAGTTTAACTGCTAAAACAGTAAAATTTCTGGGGGAATTGCAAAAACTCCTTTTTTCTTTTTTAAATATTTATTTTATTGTTTTTGACTGAGAGACAGAGAGAAGTGGAAGGGCCCAGAGCAGTCTCCATAGTTGTACGTCATCAGTTTTCGACATGGTTTCTTTCCACACAGGTGGACAGGAGGCCACTCAGGGTGGGAACCAGGCCAGGGGCCTCTCACATGGGAGGCAGGCCCTGGTGAGAACTAAACTGGGGGCCTCCCACATGGGAAGCACACCCCAGTTGAGCATATGGGTCCACACTTCAAGAACTTTTGAGTTGAGACTTGGCCAGAAACTCAGAATGTGCAGGTGTTGGCCCTGAGACCTCAGAGCCCTCTTCAGATTCTACAGAACTGGGAAAGGACCCACCAAAGCCCCCATGCAGCCCCTCCCCCTCCCCCATGCTCCCTCTTACCCTGAGGAAGGCTGAGGAAGGGAAGGTGGCAAAATCAGTGGGGACCGTGGCTCCAGGGCGCTGCGATACGGTCTCCTTGAGGACTTCATCCTGGTGAAGGAGGAGGGAACAAGGGTTCATTTAGGGGATCTGCACAGGCTAGCCCAGTATCATCTGTTTTGTAGGGACACCAATACCAGGCGCAGGGACCAGTCCTCTATCACCCCACCGTGCCCCAACATCCTTACTTTATACTTATCCTGTGAGGCCCCACTCAGATTCTGTAGGCTCTGGGAAGCCATCCCCAACCACTCCACCCCATGGGGATCTCAGCCCTGACAGAAGCTGCACCTGAACCACACACTCTAAAGATGATCCTGCTCAACCCACTTTAGTGATAAGAATCTGCCTTTTGTTTGCACCAAGACAGGAACCCTGACTGCTCCCTCCACCTCCCTTGCCATGTGGCATCTAGCACAGGGCTGGGCCCACAGCATTCCAGCAGGATCTGTGGAAGTCCATGTGCTAAGGCTCCACCAGGAAATATGCTCTAGAGCAAGTTCTTAGGGTGAGGAAGGGCAGGGTCAGCACTGACCTTGAGCTTCTCGATGGTGTCGCTTAGGGACTTGAGCTGAGCCACTTGTTCCAGGAGCTGGGCTGACGGGCTCTTGGCAGCTGTAGGGAGGGAAGGCTGGTGAGGCCCACCAAGGCCCAAGCAGGCAGCTGCACTGGATTAACGGTCAGCAGTGCAGATCCTGGGCCCTCTCATGGAGCAGGCACATCAGAAAGTGGGTGAATCAAGCAAACTGAGCACTACGACTGAAGAGCAGCGGGGGAGCTGCCTGAGCAGGGGCTACATCCCTAGGGCAAGGGAAGCGGGTGTACTACTCATCTTGCAGTTGGCTAGTCCATACCAGGGCTCGTGCGAGTGATATCTACTACGTGGGTGTGTGTGCTCAGTAGATTCAACGTCTCCAGCAGCTGGCTGGTCTTACGATACAGTGCTCCAGCCGCTAGCTCGCTGCCAGGACCCTCATGGGACGGGAAGGAGAGCTTTGCCACGTGCAGAGGGGGCAGGGCTGCTAAGGCCGCCTTCATCTGTGCTCCCTGTGGGGGTGGGGAGGGAGAGAGATGGTGGTAAGGGGTGACAGAAGGCCCTGCCATCCATCATCCATGGCGCAGTTAAGCCTCCTCCCTGCGACACCCTTACCTTGAGGACACTATTCTCATGCTGGAGCTGGGATATGTGCACCCTCATGGCAGAGATCTGCTGAAGCAGCAGCGGCGAGTCCTTCACCAGCCCTGGGCCTGGCACAGACCCCAGAGCCTGCCCGGGGGTGCCTCCTGTGGTAGCACAACAAATACCATGGGCCCCATGGACAGGGTTGAAAGTGGTCTCCAGCCCCGCTCATCCCCTTTCTTTATCTCCTCCCACCCCCAGTCCCAATGGCTCCCAAAGGGGAAGTCTCACCCTGCTCCCCCAGCCCGAACCCCCAGCCAGGGCAGGTCTCTACCTCGCTGCTGTTCTTCTGTGCTCAGGAGAGCCCATGGGCAGCAGGAAAAGAGGAGAGAGGAATTAGGTGACTTGGGGGCTAGGGGGACACACCAGAGGAATCCTGCACACAACCTGCAGGAAAACCCTTTTCCTGATCACCATACCTTCTCTAACAAGACCCTGCCTCTGCCTGTGGGGGAAGAGCAAACGTGTGAAAGAGGAGAGGGGAGTGAGGCTATGAGACAGAGGGTGATGTGTGAGGAAGGGAGCAGAGGCAGTGTGGTGGTGGAAGCACTTGGGGCCTGAGGCCACTCCTGCCTTCCTGACTCATCCCACCTCCAAGGGCTGCAGGCGTGCTCCCGAGACCCCGATGTGCCTGCACCCTTACTGCTCCCCAGCAACAAAGCTTAAGTTGAGGATGCAGACACATTCTTGGGCTCCTCAGGTTCCCCACTGATCTGAGGCAAAAGACACCCTTTTTTGGGGGGTGGAAAGATTCATAAATTCAGAACCAGACTTTGTTTAAAGAGCCCGTGCTAACGATACAGCGCGCTGATTCTGGAGACCCCTCCTCAAGGAACAGGAGCCATCTGCACCACAGAGGCTACAGTCAGAAAGGTACTTGGCCACCTCCCAAGACCAAGAGGCACCAGTGACAGGGGCTGGGATGAGGACAAGACTGTTAGGTGAGGACAGAGGACAAGACAGGTACAGCAGGGGAGGGCTAGAGACCTGAAGGCTAAATTCCAGGGCAAGGAGATTGTCTTCTGGAGATGAGAAGGGTAAGAAACTGAAGAAAGAACAACAAACAAACTCTAGGGCAGATGAGAACTAGGATGGCAGTGGTCATCTCCTTGGTCAGGAAACTGGGGAGACTAAGCCTAGAAGCCAGAAAAACTCGAGGTAAGGAGCCCTGACTACCTTATGAGACAAAGCAAAGATCAGAACACAAGCCCCAAATGAAACTGGGAGAATGCAGCAATGGAAGAGACAGCCACACCACAGGGTGAACCCACATGAACTCAGCAGGGAGAACAGGGAGCCCAAGCAGAGGAGCAATCAAGGGCAGGCACCAGGCGTGGCTCGACAGCACTGCAGGGTCAGCCTGATGACCCTCCGGAAGATAGGGCTGGGTCAGAACGGCCAGGATGCAGACCCAGACGGGACAGCTACTAGAATCCAACCATCATCACAATCCTGAGCCACACTGACATGGTAACGCCCGACCTTGGCAAGAGGGACTCTGCACATATCTTCAGAAGTAAACTCTTGGAATGTGTCACAGAGTAAAACTGGGCAAGGGCATTCCTGGCTGAACATCTCGGGGAGGGAAGAAAGGGGCAGAAGTCACACTGAGACCAAGGACAAGAGAGGCCAATCAGTCTCCCATGGGCCGGTGTTGCCTGCCCCACTGCACTCACCACCAGCAATGCCAGAGACCAGGGTAGCAATACCCGAGGGAGGGGGCCCCCGGAGGCCCTCGATCGTGCGCTTGGACTGGCTGTTCAGCCGCTGCTTTAGCTCTGCCTTCTCTGCCTCCAGCTGGTCAATGTCAGCCTGGAGTGCATCCATCGTCTCCTCAAAATCTCTGTGAAGGAGAATGTGGCCTTGGGCAGTGTCCCATCCTCATGGCCCCAGCCCACTTCTCAGTCCTGACAGGTCCTTGGGAGTAGCCATGCTGGTGAGAACCAGGCGGAAACACCGGCTCAGATGGAGGTGACATAACAGGGTTGGCAATGGACAAGGAAAACAGTGTCTGCTCCCCCGAGGAGTCTCACTATGAGAGGGTCTGGGTAGGGGATGGGTTAGGAGGCAGACAGCTGCTGGCAGGCAGGAAGGCTAGTCAGCAGGGGCCGGGGAAATGCCTGACTTCTCCTTCTTCCGCAGCAGCGCCTGGGTCTCCTCCAGCCGAGTCTGGACCTTCTCGATGCGCTCATCGGCATCCTTGGCAGCGCTGTCCAGCTTCTTCTCCAGCAGGCTCAGCCGCACGTTGGCCTCACTCAGCTCCTCCCCCTGGACAAGGGCAGAAAGCTTCTCGTTGACTTACATCCTCCCATGACCCCCCAGGGACCCGGGACAGACCATAAGGTAGAAAGCTCCCTAAGGGCCCACCAGAGTTCCCACTGATCACAGGCACCTCTTCTCCCCTTAATTCCAACCCATCTTAGTCCCAGCCCCCGACATTCACTATTATCCTGTGGCCCACAATACTTCCTGGCCCCTAGAGCCTCAGTCTATCCTACCCTCACCTTGATCTTCAGCGACTTCTTCAACTCCTTGATAACTGTCTCTCGATCTTCAAGCTTCAAGCCCAGGCCTTCAGCATCTGTGATCTCCGCACGAAGGGCTGCAGCCCGCAGCTCAACAGGGGGAGGCTAACAGGTGTGGGTGGAGGGCAGAGGTGGGGAGAGGTCACCAGTGTGCTCCTTTCAGAGAGCTCTAGTTTCTTTCCTACTAAGCAGATGTTGCTCTCTAGCTTTCAGCCTTCCCACAAACAGCAGCGTCTATAAGTCTCGCCCCTGTCCTTCCACGGAGCCCCTCCCACCTTGCTGGGGGGCCGCTCTGCATCGTACTCCCCTTCCTGCATGGCTGTGGCCAGCTTGTTCATGGTGCTGATGAGGATGCTGCATGACTGGCGCAGACACTCGTAGGGGCTGCTGGAGGGGGTCCCATAGATCTGTAAGAGCCAAGAGAACAGTGAACACCTCATACCTGCCACTGGCTCCCCCAAGCCTCCACCCAGCCAGCCAGGCCCACCTGTTCGCTTGCTTTGAAAGCCAGCTCCTCCAGGGCAGCCACTGGCAGTCCCTCATTCTCTGCCAACGGGGCAATGAGCTGGGCGGCAGCAGCGGCCACCTCCTGCAGCACAGCCACCACCCATGTCAAGTGCTTCCTGCAGTCAAGGAGTGTGTCGGATACCTGTGTAACAGGCCACAGTCAGAGCCCACCCTGACTGCACTCAGCTCCACGCCACAGCTCTCAGCTACCTCACAACCATTCCTGCCCCCAACCAGATCCAGAACCTGACGCACTAGGTGCCCTCTGCTTCCTTCCCCTCCCTCCTCATAGTCCTAAACCTGTGCTCCAAAGGCCAATGCAGTCGGGATTCCAGGAGCATCTGTTCCTGGCATTCGCCTTCGGATCTTCTTGCAGAACTGGCGGATGTCGCTGCACGATGTTTCCAGGTCCCGCAGCAGGAGCGCCACATCTGAAGCCTCCTGCCCACCCTACTCAGAGTAGGAAACGAACAAGGAACTGAGTCAGCATTAGGGCTGGAGGTGAAGAGGGGGAACAAAGGGGAGAAGCTGGAGCAGATCGAGCTGTGCTCTCACCTGCAGGAAGGCACGCAGCCGCCCCGCCTCCACGCTCATGCAATCCAGCGCGCTCTGGGTGAACTGTGAGGACACAAGTGTGCTTGTCAGCACCCCCAGGAGCCCTTCTGCCGCCTCGTCCGCTCTAAGAAGTCCCCAACCTCTGCTGAACCCCATGCATAAGCAGGTTCCCTGGCTTCCCTGATCCGGCCTTAGTGACCCTGTATCAGTCTTATGTGACACCGGAGGGTCTCCGTTTCTGATTTCCTCATGGGTCTCATCCACCATCCCAGACACTTCACCTTGATGTGGTCAGCCAGCTGCATGGTACTGTCCTCAGGCTGTTCGGCAAGGTGGATGCTGTACAGATGCTGAAGGATGACAAAGAAACAGACAAACAGGCTTTGGAAGGGTGGAGAATTCTTCCCCAAGTGCAGCTTGAGCCCTAGTCATCACGGGACTCCAGAGGCACGAGAATGTGAAACCCCCAAAGGCTGCATCCTGAGGCAAGTTCATCGCGAGCAAGCCGAGCCCCAGACACACAACCTGGGATACGCTGGCCACAGCCCCAGAAGAAGAAATGCCCCCGCCACCCCGCACCGGGCTGGAATCCCCGCCCCAGACCTGGTAGTACTTGATGGCCTTGGTGAGAGGCTCGACGTTGACAGTCTCATCCAGCTGGTCTTTGTGCAGCAGCTCGATGAGGAAGTCCAAGGAGCGCTCATGGGCACTCATCTCAGGGTAGAGGCTGCCCACCTTCTTATACACGTCCACATTGCACTGAGAGAGGGCACTAGAGACCAAACAAGGGTCCTGAGAGGCCAGGGTCTGCTGGGCAATCGCAGTTCCAGCCAATCTGAGACCTGTGGCCTGGAATGGGGATCCAGAGTCACTTACTGCTCATAGCGGTGGAGTGTGGCCTGCAGCAGACTCAGCGAGTACACCAAACCAGCGGCAAAGCTGAGCTGTTCCCCCGCAGCTCCTCGAAGCCCAGGCCGCTCTGAACAGTTCTCACTTAGTTCAAACTTCTCCTGGGCCTGCTTCCGGATCAACTCTGCCTGTGGGAAGAAGTGCCAGGGCCTTAGGGCTCAGAGCAGAGGACGGGGAATAGACTCAGGAATACAGGATAGCTGAGCAACTATGGGCAAGAGGTGTAAGTGGAGAAAGCAGAAACAGCTCTTAGAAGGACAGGGGAAAGGGTAATGATGTGGTTACTGACAGCCGTAAGGATCCGGAATGTGGGGACGAAAGGGCAACAGGAGCCGTGGGCCCAAGCTCTTTCCCGCACGCTTAGAGCTGCTGCTCCCACTACCCTCCCACTAGAATGCTTTCCTGACAACTGTCCCCTCACTAACTCCTAGTCATCTTCTGGGTCTCAGCTCAAAAAATATTCCTGCAGTGACACCCCTCCATCTTAATCAGCTCCCCAACTGTGCACTCTCAAAGAGGCCTCCTCCCCTTCTAACAGGCCATGTGTAACATACATCCACCTGCAGCTTTGTTCACTATGTTCCTCTACTATGTCATAAGCTCTCGAGTGGGGACGCTGACTGCGGGCTTCACTGGGCTTCCTTCCTCCCTGCCTGGTTCACAGCAAGTTCAACAGGTTCCTGCTGAACGTGGGGCCGACTGGCTGTACCTTGCAAATGAGACGAGGCATGAGCAGCAGCACCAGGACGCAGTCATGGTCCCCACCTGGCCGAAGGAAGCTGTCGGGCATGAAGGCTGTCAGCAGGGACATGTGCCGATTGGCCTGGGCCACCTCCATTTGCCTCAATTCCATCTCAATTGCCTGTGAGGTGGACAGGGAGGCAGGCTCTCAGACAGGAAAAAGTCCCAGACCCACTGTGCGTGCAGCACCAGGTCCCCTGCTTCTAAGACAAGCCTAGGCCAGGAGTCTTCCTAACCACCACACAAAGCACCCCTCCCACCCCAAAGTCCACAGCCACACTCAGGCTGGGCTCCCCCACACCCTCCCCACTCTTGTCCTCTCACTTTCCTGACCTTGGCATGGGCCTTCGTCTCAGCAAACTTGATTTTGAAGTCAAAGGTCTCTGGGGGTGGCTGCTGCTGCCGCTCCACCGATGCTTCCTGCTGGTTTGTCAGTTCCCGATTTACATCCTGGGAGCAGGGACAGACAGTGAGGCACAGCTGGGTCTGAGGGAGCTCTGGGGTGACTGGGTAGAGAGCAGGACTGCACAGGCACCTGCAGGTGGGCGGTCAGCTGGCGGTACTTCTTGATAGTTTGCTGGTAGTCTGCCACGGTCTCCTGGGCCGCCTCCACACGCTTCTGGGCCTCCCGCACCCGAGCGCCTGCCATGTCCAGCTGCTCCCGCAGCTCCAGTTCTGTCTCACGTGCGTTCTCCTGCAGCTCGTCATTCATCTCGTTCATTGCTTCCTGGGAGACCACGAGGGAATCGGGGCAAAGGAAAGGCAGGGTCAGGGTAGCAGGCCAGGGTGGGTCTACTTAGCCCACACCCTGCTCAAAGATCAGGGGGTCTTGTGTCAGTCCCTCTCTTGGCAAGTCCCTTTTAAATAGCCTCAGTCCGGATCAAGGTCAAGGGTCTGCTCTCCTCTTACCAAGTCCCCCACGGTCTCTCTCAGTTCCCGCACTTTCTCTTCTAGATTCAGGTTCCGGTCTGTCAGCATCTCCACCATCTCCTCAGCACCCAGAGCAGCATCCACCTGTGTTACAGGAAAGGACCAGGGCGATGCTGCTGAAAGGAGCCTAGAGGGAGGAGGCACCTCCAGGAGAGTTGGGGGCAGAGGACTCTGAGCCAGGGACCGGGCTCCCATACCTGCTCCTTGAGCTCATCGATGGTACTCTCTGCCTGGCTCAGCTCCTCCTGCAGACGCTCCCGCTGTTGCCTCACAACTTCCAGCTCTTGGTTCTTCTTTTCCATGAGCTTCTGGAGTTTCACATGCTCCTGCTTCTCTGAGGAAGAAAGATCCCGCATCCTGTGGGGGAAGCAGAGAGAGAGGTGTAGCGTGTGTCAGTCACTGGACAACGAGTGCTCTAACACAACTGGGACAAGAGAGTGGCGTCCAGAGCCAAGCAGGGAGAGGACCTACCTCACCAGGGCGTCCTTTAGGCGGGCGTTCTGCTCCTCGAACTGCTTGAGCTGATAACTGGACGCAGCCCCATCTGAGCCTGAGGAAAACCATGAACGCTTTGAGACATGGTTCCAACCCCTTCTCTGCTTTCCCCGGCAAGTCCCAGCTCCTTACCCTTCTCTTCAATCTCGGCCTTGAGGATCTCCAAGTCGGTGGTGAGCTCCTCCACACGCTCCTTCAGTGCCTCCGCCTCCTGCTGCAGTGACTCGGCCCTCTCTTCAGCCATCTCCTTGTCCAGAGTGGCCATCTCGATGGCATCAGCAGTGTCAGCCATCTCCTCCATGTAGCGTTCCTTTGCCTCCAGCGCTTCCTTGGCCTCCTGCGGAGGGGTGGAGGTTGGTGGGGGTACATGTAGAGATGCCTTATGCATCCGTCCCATCTCAAAGAATGTTCCAGCTCAGGCTGCAGCTAAGTTACCAGTGCACCTCCTCAGGCTCTAGGCCTCCCCCAGCCCAGCCACCCCTTCACCCTGAGTCCCACCTTCCGCGCCTCCTTGAGGCGCCGCTGCAGGTCTGCCTGCTGCTCCTGCATTTTGCTCTTCCATTCCTGCACCTGCTCCAGCTGAATCTTGTACTTCTCCAGCTCCTTTAGCTTTGCCTTGTCTTCTGCCCGTTTCAGACGTAGGGTCTCTAGTTTCTCCTCCAGGTCCCGCACCTGGGCCCTCAGCCCCTCCTCCTCCTGCAAAGGAAAGATCCTTCATTCTGTGCATAGCCTCCCCCTCTTCCCTACTGAGACTAAGCTGGAACAGAAAGGACATGAATGCATCCAAACATCTCTCCAGCCCCAGAGCCAAACGCATACATACATCTAAGAGACCAGTACAAATGAGGGAAGTGTGCAAGAAGGGCAGAGAGGAAAGAGTAGTATAGTCAGCAGCAGGATACCCATATGCTATGTCCCCATCCTTCTGATCCAAGTTCTGGGTCTTCCCCAAACATTGGGGAGTAGCCAAACTGCCCCTTTGTGTCTTAGTTCATCTTCACTCCAACTCCAGTCCTTACCTTGGAGGGGGAAGGAAGTGGGGGTGCCGCTCCAGGAGAGGTGAGGGCTGGCGTGGGGATGATGGGTGCTGCCAGCGGAGTCTGAGCCGGGGTGCTGGGCTCACTGCTACTCAGCTCACCTGCTGATGCTGAGCCAGAGGGGCCCAGGGAGCTACTGGCTCCAGCCACCCCAGCACTACTGGCTGGTCGGGCAGGCTATTCAGAGAGTAGGGGCAGACCAGAAAAAGAGTAGAGGGTAGGGGTGGTAAAAGAACAAGAGAGAGAATATGAGAATATGATGAGGGAAGGAGACAGAGCAGGAAGGCAGAAAGAGTATCAACGCACAATGAGAACAGAGAAACAGAATGAAGGGGAGAAAGATAGTGACAAAGGACAAAGGAGGAGGGAGGGAGGGAGGGGAAGGGAAAGAGAGGGATGGAGGAAGACATCAGGTTATAAGGCTCCTTCCTTGGCAGTGACCCCACATTCCTCCCAGCTCTGGCACTACCCCCTTAGAGCAGAATCCCTTACTCCCCAGAACTCCCTTGTGACCCACTTGTGATCATTCTAGCAGTTTCTCAATATTCCTAATCTATCGTTGCTCTGGCCCTGAGCCCTCCTCCCCCAGAGATAAAAAGTGCCTCAATGTCATTTCCAGAAAGAACAGATTGGAGTTTGTTCTCTAACTTTCATGTTCCCAGAGAAGGCTGGGCTCTAAACCCCTGCTAGGCCTTTCCTGCTCTTTGGGAATCAAACTGATTCTCCCTCTGCTGGTCTATTTCAGAGGACCTTGCAGATAAAACTGCTGGGTGAAAAGCTGTATTCCGATACACTCCCTTGAAACAAGGTCAGCACAGCCAACCCTTCTGTCATCTCCCTCCCCAAGACAAGGGGGCTCTAATCAGGAACCACTACCGAGGCCAGGTGGGCCTGGGGGCAGAGCAGCTGCCCTGAGACCCCTGCCCTGGAGTGGACAGGCCTGCCCAGTGCTCTCCTGTGCAGTGCTGAGCTCTGATGCTCTGCTGGTCAGCTGACACTGACACCACATGTATCCACAGACAGTCCCACCCAAAGCCTTTCATAGACATTTATAAGGCCAAGTTCTTCTTCACCTCTCTTTTAATCTCCGCCTCTGTGAAACTAGTCAAAATGCCCTTCTTCACAAAAGCCTGACTTGATTAAGCACAACCACTCTCATTTCTTTTTTACGCTCAAGCTACTTGCTCAGACATCCATCCAAGAGCCAGAAGTCATTTTCCCAGGAACGGTCTGTCACTACCCTCAGTCCCCACACTCCCATGACAAGAAAACCCAGGATGCACTGTGACCAACTCTTACTTGGTCATACACATGCCAACATACATGCACATGCCTGAAATGCGTGTGTACATTCAGCAGGGGCGTGCACAGAGGCCTGTTTTTTCTCACCTTGGGCCGCCGAGTTGTGGTCTGGACAGGCAACAGGAGCCAGAGGAGGAGAAGTAGTCAGGAAAGAAAGGGTAATGGCACAAAGACAGACAGCAAAAGGGACAGCAATGAGAGCAGAAGTAACGGGAATGGGGCTATGATTAGCCTCCCCCGCCCCCCCAACCCCACCTCACCCTCCTTCTCCCTCCAGTGAATCACCATGTTCCTCAGAACTCTTGGTTCTCCATTGGTTCCTTCTCTCACTTTTGCCCAACCCTTGTAGTCCTCACCCCTTCAGACACCCTGAAAATCCCAGGACCAGTCTCCTAGGCTGAGCCACAGGAGACCACAGGCAGCAGCTGCTGGAGGAGGTCTCCAGAGAGCAGGCCTTCTGCAGACAACTTCTGGCACTCCAGCCCAGAGCCAGAGGCCCCGCCCATCAGCACTCCCAAGGACTTTTCCAGGTCAGCCCCTTCCTTCAAGTGCTAGACTCCACAGAGGATTCCTTAGAAATACCATGTGACAAGACTAATGACAGGAGCCCAGAAGTGAGTGATACAAACCCAACAGAGGACGACCAGGCCCCCAGGGCAGAACAACAGCTGCTGTCTCCCCTACCCCCACCCCATCCCCTGCCCAGGACCAGATCCTGCAGCAAGCAGTCCCCATCCCTAGGGCCAAGGGCTCAGATGTCAGGATCATGAAGATCACATTAGCTAGAAGCCCAAAGCTCAGCAAAGTAACCCCACTGGCTCTAAGAAAGGAGGTGGGGGTGGGCAGCAGCACATACAAACTACTGCCCCCTAAACCAAATCCAGAAACCCCTCAGGTTACTGCAAAGTAGTACAGATGATCAATTCCAACTCCCAAATAGCATTCTTGCTACCCAGTATCTCAGGGCTCCAGCAAAGAAATGATTTGGCCTGGGCTCTTTTTCTAGGAGATGCTGAGCCCAAGGAGACCAACCTCCACCGCTTCCACCCTGAGCTATAGCTGTATGTCCGAAACTATTCTAGGGTCCTTATCCCACCCTGGGAAAGCCCCTTGATACAAACTGTGTTGGGGGAAGGATGTTGGGAGTACAAGTAAGAGTCATTCTAGCAAAGGTTCAGGGAGGTAGGCCTGCTAGAGGCACGAAGAATTCTGGACCTGCTTCCCCAGATTCTCTCACAGGAAACTCCCAGAGCTGCTTTGCAGCAGAAGATGCTTCAACCTCAAGCCTGAAATGCCACTGGGTACAAGGCCCAGAACACAGACTCAGTCATAGCCCAAAGCAGGCCAAGCAGGGAGCAAATGCGCAGGACATGGGGCATGGCAGTGACACACACCTCTCCCCGCCCCCTACCTTCCTCCCCCAACCAGGTAGACAGATATAGTCAATCAGCCCCCACCCCCACCCCAGCAGCTTGCTGCCACCATTGCCCTGGCAACCCAGCGGCACGGCCAGAGCAAGTAGAGTACCTTTCGGGCTGTCGGTGCCTGTCTCATCATTGCAGAAACCAAAGAAAGCCAGGAGAGGAAAGAGGAGGAGGGATAGAGGATGGACACACAGAGGAAGGACAGAGAGAGGGAGGAAGGGAAAGAGACCGAACAGAGGGAAAGGCGGCGGAGACAGGAGATTAGTGCATCAAATCCCAACAATGCAGTCTCAGCTTCCCAGCCAGCGGCTTCCCTGCCCACAAATGGCTGCGGTTCAGATGCAGAAGCCCCACGGGTGCACAGAGGGACAGTCAGGCTCCGGAGGGCACCGGGGAGACGCCGGCCCAGTTCACCAGCTTAGGCTGATGGCAGCCTCAGGGGCCGCAGCAGCACCAGCTCCACCTGACGTCATGCACCCACCCTCCTCAGCTCCATGGGGGAGGAGCCACTGCTCCTCAGTTACCTAGCAACCGCCCGGCTTTGCTGGCTCCTCCCTCCTCCTCATGACTGGACAAAGTGCTGCGCAGAGCCCGCCCTGCTTCTTCCTCCAATTAACTAGTTCTTCCTCTCTTTCCTCCCCTACCCGTGTTTGCTCCAAGAAAGTGGGCAAGGAGCCACCCCAGGAAAGGTCCCTCTGAGAACAGAGCATCACCAAGCAGGCACACAGGGTCTCAGTGCTCCATCAGCCTCGCTCATACTCATACTCCCCTCAGCCAGTAACCCCATCCACTACTTCTGACTCTTCTCATCAGCACACACACCCAATACACCCCTTCTGCCATGACATCGGCTGTGAGGGGCACACAGTGAGGTTCAGAAACCCTGGGGACCATTCAGCAGCTCTAATGAGAGTGTTTGGCTCCTCTCCCAACCCTCGCCTGGCTGTAGGCAGGTTAAGCCTGTTGCTAAAGGGCTTCCAGAAAGGACTGGGCACCTGTGGAGACATCTGGGTTCTCTTCTGCCCTCCTCCTCAAAGTGTGTTCTTTCGTTCTGGTGTTAGCTTTATGTTCACCATGGGTGAGAGCAGGGGCCCTCTGCTACGCGATCTCCTGCTGTGAGAGAAGCCCTAGAGAGGGAGACCTGGGGGACTTTATGTGACTGATACTTTGCACAATGAGCAAAAAGACGCTATTTCCAGGCTTTGCCACAAACCCAGGAAGTAGGCATCGCTCTGGCTCCGCCTGTGTTAGATCAGGCTGTGGCCGAACGCCTCCACAGACATCAGACTGCAGGTCCATGCTCGTCTCTATCCAGGGGCCTGACATGAGAGCGAAGCCCCAACCAGAAGACAATAATCAAGGTAAGAAACCAAGTGTCTACGTCCTTGGAATGGGTCGAGCATCCTTTGGAGCATTATTTTCCTTCTTACATCCCCATTCCCACCCAAGCCAGGACCCCAAAGCAAGTACCAGCATGTGGTCTCTTCCATGACAAGACTGCAAAGTGAAGACCCATCACCAACCAGGAATCCAAAGGGAGCTGTCTTCCTCTGCCCCCCCACTGCCCCCACCCAACAGCTCTCCATGCAAGATCAGAAGGGCCTGAGACAGGCTGGCAACAAGGAAATTACAGACTCACACATACAGCACAGTACACACAGGTCAAACAGGCACATGCAGGCCCAAGGCAGGTGGGCTGGTGTGAGGAAGTGTTCGTGGCAGCAATTTAAGAATTTAAGAGTCCGGGGGTAGCACAGTTGAGCCCCACTCCAATATGGCCAATGGAAGGCTGCAAGGGGTGGGAGGCGGGACTCCGGCACAACACCAGAGGAAGAAAGAGGCAGGAAAGACTGGTGCAAAGTGAAGGTGGGCGTTCATGGCAGTACCCACAGAGATGGGCACAAAGATTCGCAGGTGTCCCAACTTGGGACTGTTCTTACTGTGCTCTGTTTCCTGACCTCCTGCCTCCTTGCCCAACCACCTCACTTGGTAGTTTCCGTACCTCCAACTCTCCAGTCTCTCCTCCCACTGCCCCCAAGCTCAGGCTAAGTGAGCATCCACTATAACCCAGTAAATGTCCTTTCTGTGCTGCTATTTATGCTCAAGTGTTCACAGTCTCTGACTAGAAGTCCTGAGGTGACGAGGATTACTACCTGGGCTGGGACACTGGGCCTGATACCCGTGCAACCCTCAAAGGAACTCTGAAAGCTAAGGCCACCATTTCCTCTGGCCAGCCCAGCCCAAGGTCACACACATATGCATGCAGCAGCCCAAGACATGCAGAACAGCTGGGGAGGGGGCTCATGGCCCTCACCCACCCAGGCACAAAGAGTAAGCACACCACCTTCTTAGGCTTCAGTCCCCGCTGCATGAGGAGTAGGAAAGGGCAGAGTTAGAGAACAGACGTCACACCGTGCTAGTTGGCCAGACATCCTGGGTGTAGGCGTTAAGACCAATTCAGGCATACACAGATAAACAGGGAGGCAGGTCACTGTCAAGCTCTGGATAAGTGAAATGAGGGGTCCCTCAAAGATCAGCTTCTAGGATGTCCATACATACTCCCCAGAGAAGCTGGAGCATGTGGCACTCCACCTCACACACCCTGCGTGGAGCAGTGAAGGGGAGCTAGCTATTAATAGGATGAGCCCTCTATATACTGCTTCAAACAGGTGGCAGAGGGCCCGGCTCCTTAGCATTCACTTGTGAACAGGAGAGCTCCTTCTTCCTTTAGCTCCTATCTTACCCTTTCCCTCAGCCCCTTTAAATCTTGGCAGCCTTGGGTACCAAAAGGTAGAAAGTTGACAACATACTAATATCAGACCTGTCCTTCCTATCACCCCAGCCTCAGTCCCATTTGACCCTGAACTTCCAGGCCCTAATAGTTGTTCCCCTACCAACCATTACTCACCCTTAAAATAGCAACTCACACCCAGAAAGCTTCATTCTCAGAAAGACTGGAAACTAGAAGGCTAACTCAGTTTACTCATCTACTGCTTCCATCTGCCTGGCATTGGGTCTCCATGCCCTTCTTCTATTATTCCCTATTCCCACCCCCAACCGCTTACCAGTTTGCTGGTCTTTGTAGCTGACTCAGTTCCCTCTGTAGAAAGCAAACAGAAACAACTGCATGTTTGTACATAGGGGTAGGGACAGGGAACATTATGGCAGGAAAGATGTAACAAGAGAATATGGCAGAGATGAAAAATCTTAGGATGCACTGTGTTCTGGGGAGAAGTCCTGGGGACTCTTATATGTGTAAAGGCAACTTAAGTGGGTTTGTGTTACCTCTTTTGAGGATCTTTGAGGCAGAAGAATCAGGTGTCTCTGGGGAAGTAGTATCTGCTCCATCTTCAAATACCTGGATCTGAGGCCACAGAATAGACTCAATACAGCCAGATCAAGAACGTTACACTGTTATACGGTCCCCTCCCCAATTCCCAAGGAAGCCCGGAATAGCTTACCTAAGGATGGCTCTCCAATCTTTCCTCCCCCCTACCTCCCTCTCCCAACCACAGGCTTATGCTCATGCCCAGGAAAAAGCACGAACACACCAGCTGCACATGCACGCACGCTTGTGCACACTTACACACACACACACACACACACACACAGAAGTAGGGAGTGAGTACCTGGGATTGACGCACAAAGATGCCATGTCCTTCATCACAAGTGAAGTACTTTCTGCCTTGGACAGTTCCATCATTCTTGCCCTTTGCTTCATCCAGGATTACACCTACCCATTTGCCAGTGGCAAACAGTGTGGCTCCAACATAGGCCACAGTGCCTCGCTGCCCTTTTCCAATCACCTCCACACGGGAGCCTATTCGTAGAGGCCGGGCACTTGCGTCTGCACTCATTCTGCTACTGCTGGGTGTCTGAAAGAAAGACACATGCAAACATACACCACAGGCCTCAGGTCAAGAGTGTCATCCTAATGCATCAGAAAGGCCCCAGTCAGGATTCTGGACTGAAAAAGGCCCAGAACACCCCTGCACCCCATTCGCAAGGTGAAGTGGGCCCCTCAAATCCCTACTGAAAAAATGTCAGTGACGTGTTCTCTTAAGACTTTTTCAAACTCCTCTGGAATCAGCCAGAATTTTTAAGAATTTATATTTAAATTTCGTAACAAATCAAAATTCACTGATAGATCTATAAATGTCAACACATGGCTGCTTTCTCAGAAGGAGGGGACTGAAGCTCAAGCAAATAACTCATTTAACCCAGGCTCCCTACAACCCAATGCCCTGACTCAGGAGCCTGAGTTAGAAAGACAGGCGGTTCCAGTCTTTGGAGAAGCAGTATCCGCTCCATGGAATCTGTTCCCCTCCCCAGTGTTGTCTGTCTTCCCCTCTTCAAAAGGCTCTTAGGCCTCTCCCTTCCATAGACACACAATTGTGTCTCCTTCCAGCCCTCAAGTCATCACCACCCCTTCTCAATCTGACACCCCCACCCCCATCCACATGTCCACCTCAGCACTCCTAGGTGCCTCACTGAAGCCCATTCAGCCATTTATCTCCCTTCTTCCTGGGAGGAGCACTGTTCTATCAACTCTCTACCCCTAAGCTCTAGAGATCCTCCCCACATACTATGTTGCTACAAAAAAGTAAAACGAAGGCCAGGTAAATCAGTACCTCAGATCTACCCTGCACTCTGGCCCCCAGATTCTGCCCAGGGTCCAAATGAATGGCTTATCACCCCAAGGATGGACAAGGCAAAGGAAGAGACTAAACACTGTCCTTGAGAAGCCCTCAGCTCCTGACACACCCGTGATGACAGGACACAACATAAAATTAGGTCCCAAACAGGCCCATGATTTAGAAGAAAATCACACCTAAGCCATTTTTAGCAACAGCAGCTCCATGAACCAGAGGCCTTGCAGCAAACAAACGAATGAGGCATGAAGAAGTGACATGGTCCTAAAGGCTCCACAGGGCCCCCTTCCAATGCCCCCACTTAGCTTCAGAAAGGAGCCCTGCCAGAGTCTGTCACTCCCTGCCTCCCTTCCCCAAAGAGCTCATCCAGGAAGGTGAGGAGCTCCCAGGGGCTCTAGGTCCCCAAATCATACCTGGGATATGTACAGTGCCTCTCGTGGACCTACCAATAAAAGGAACTCACAGTGACATCAGGGCTGGCCCCAAACTCAGACTCCCTCAACCTCCCAACCCCAATAAGCCTCTCAGAACTAGGTGGACACAACAGTGGGCACAGATTTAATCATAGCCAGAAGAGAGAAAGCAAGTGACAAACAACAAAGCAGCTCTAAAGTAAGGCTTCACTATAAAAGCCATTCCGACCCACCGACCCTGTTTCAAATTCCCAGGACAGTCTAGCCCCCACCCTCACCCCCCTCAGGAACCTCTGCTCTGAGGTCCAGTAAGAGTCAAAGGTTGGGCCTCACCAGTCCCCACTGAGGGCCCAACTCTGGGAGAGGAAGCCTGTCGAGCCTACCACCACCAGGGCTGCAAGTGGCCCCATCCCAGCTCCAGCCTGTCTCCCCAGCCCCCACAGCAATGTCTACAGGCACCCAGGCCTTTTTCCAGCAGCCCTTCCAGGGCCATCCCAGATCAGGGCCACTTACCCGGCTATACACATGCCTCTTGCTCTGGGCCATGTTGCTTACCCAGCCTCTACAGCCTCTACCCCTTCACCGGTTGGCCAAAGACAGAGAAAGGCAGCAACCTATGCAGGAGGGTCAGGGCTCCAGGCCCTCATGGGCAGACACAGAAGCCATCAGGCATGGCCCTCCCCGGTCCATGTATCTGCTACAGTAGGGGTTGGCGTAGAGATGGGGATTGAGGAGCAAGTCCCCTCTGCTGCCGGAGGATTCCTGAACCCAGGGACACGGAATCCTGCTTGCCAGCTGATGAGACTCACTCTGCGCTAGTGCTGCTCTAGACTTGTCAGGAGCAGTGCTAGCATCTGGGTCCTAGTGCCCCTCTTCTTCACTTGGGCCAGACCAGCAGGGCAAGGACTAAGGCAGCAGGCCCAGCCAAAGACCCTTAGCACCCACCTCTAGAGTATATACTGTCCTAAGGCTGGGAATACAGCCCTGACGAGTCCTCCTAGTCCACAACCCCTCACCATTACTGCCCTGACCTCCCAAGATGTGAGAGGCCTCAGCAGGTTCAAAAGCATCGAGTAACACTTTAAAATCATCAACTGCCTAGGGCCTCTACCCAGCCCAAACAAGGGTCTACCACCCACCTTTCTAATACTCTTCTCCCTTCCCTTTCTAAACTCTGACCTCACGGTCCAAAACCATGATACTAGGGACTGGATTTCAATCTCACACTGAGCCAGAGGAGCCAGGTCCTGCCCCAAATCCAGCAAAGTCAAGGCAGTAACAGGCAACTTCATACACACACAGCAAAGCAAGTCAAATACCCGAGTCTCCCCGCCACCCCCGCCTATGTTGGAAAAGGCTGCCACAGTCACTTTCTCCCTTCTGGTTGCTATAAATGGTCAGGATCTGAACCCCAAGAGTATCAAGTTCAACTATCGGATTCATAAGGGCAACGGTCAAAAGCACAAGGCCCAGTTCACCTCAATCACCTGAGATGATGATTTACTTTCTGTATTTCACAAAAGTTCTTTAATAACCATGTATTGCTTTTATAATGAAAAATGTTTAATTTATTAAGACTGTGTATTCTAGTGAGAGGTCTCCAGAGGGCTATGTAACACCACCACTTCATTCCTTTACCCATCTAACATGGCCTAACCAACAGACCAGGGTCCCAGCCCAAATTAGCAAACAGGTTGGCCTGAGGTCTGACCCACAGCTCCACTGGGCGTGGTGTGGATCTAGACACCTGTACCTGCCTTGTCTGAACCGGGCTGCACTGGCCAAACAGGGTCTTCCCCTATTCCACTATCTTTCCAATGTAGACCAGATAGCCCAATAGTAGGCTAATAATCAGTAGCCAGATCTAAAATCCCAAAACACCTCGCTACATCTTCAATTCTGGCCAAACTGCCTGGGAAACCATTTCTCCTCTTCCCTGAACAATCTCCTTGTTATCTCCTCCTTTCCCTGATCACCATTACACAGGAAGGCAGGGCCATGCAGGCCCTTGGTGACTGGGCTTCACATGTTCAGAACACTTTACAGTCTACAGAGCACCTGGGTTTTGGACTCAGGCTGCTTACATCCAATTCCTGGCTTCACTACTTGGTAGTTACCACTCTTAGAGAGCTACTGTGAGGATTTACTGAGATAGTCCACATAAAACATTTAAGACATTGCCTGGTATTTAGTAAGTAGTCAACAAAAGTTAACTAACAAGAATGTTGTGATCATATTTGGACATTACAATAACATCACAGAGAGGAAGGCCAGGAACAATGCTGACAAGAAAATTCAGGCTTAGGGAACTGGGCAACATCTCTGAAGTTACACAGGACATGAGGAACAGAACCAGAACTGGAATGAAAGCCTGAACTGGAAGCCTCTGCACATTCTACTATCCTTACTGTTACCAAGCGTATCTCCAGGCTTCCAAGGCCATGCTCTTTCACTAGACCACAGTGCCTTCCAAGATTCAAAGGAGCTCAGATCTAGGAATAGCTTCACAACTCACTAGCCACACAGGTATATACAGTCACCTAACTTCTTGGAGGCTGTTTCTTCTAAATACATTAATATTATAAGGCTTGAGTAAGATAAAGCATATAAAAGTGCTTTGTAAAAGTGCAGAAGCTGTGTAAGTACAAAGAATCATCAGATGATAACAGATAGTATATAAGTCTTAAAATATCTAGACAAAAAATATTTTAAGGGTTACAGATAGGTGGGCTAGAAAGAAAAGGGGTACGTAACTGGGTCTTGAATTATATAATAGGTTGTTTGGGGGCTTTTTTATTTTTTTTTTGTATATGTGGAAAGAAAAGGCCTACAAACACTAAGTTGTGAAGCAGTATAGAGACAGAAATAATTTTGCTTAACAAGGGAATATCGAAGAAGACTAGCTGGACTGAAGTGAAGAATTCAAGATGAGTTCTTCTATTAAAATATAAGCCTTTTAAAGCAGAGTTCACAACTTTTCCTCTTTATGATTCCATCACCCTTAGTTCCTGGGGCCAACTATTTACTGACTAAATAAACACATTAACATTTAGATGTACTAGAAGGTTAAGTGTGGAAAGTCAGGGAGCCTGACAGGTAAAAATAGATGGACTTGATCCAATAACAGGAAGCTAGTCTCTTCCTCAGCAGGAGACTGGCATAGTGAAACTACTTTAGGAAGATCAAACTGGTGGTAGAATGGGATGGAGTGGAGACAGGAGCAACTTGGTAAAGACAGGGATAACAGCAAGGGGGCTGCTGCAGCTAAAAGCAAGGGGTGAGAAGGGTCTGAACAAGGCTCATGAGAGAGGGAGGAGGAAAGAGGCCAATTCAGACAGTACCAAAAAGTCCTGGAAAGACTCAATGATAGATCAGACATGAGGAGAGGCAGGAGGCCTGCGTGGGCTCCAAAGACACACCTGGGTACAGCTTTGGTCTTTCTACTTCCTCAGCTTTATGACTCTGCTCAAGACATTTACCTTTCAGAGCCCCAATTACCTCATCTGAAAAAAAGGGGGAAATAATGCCTACCTCATAGGGATGTTGTGAGGATTCAATATAAGACTGACCTAAATCATTTAGCAGTAAGACAGAAGTAAAGTAAACCCCCAGAATACTCAGCAATTGCCAGGCCTACCTCCAAAGGGCCCAGACCTCCAAGAGCCAGCAAGGAAAGCTAAACAATACTCCTCACTTATCCTAAATAAAAGTACTTTTGCAGGAAGGCAACAGGCACTTGAGTACAGCCCTGTACTCAAAAACTGCAACCCTCCAAGTACTAGCAGGAGTCCTACTTAACAGCCTGTTCCAAGTTCCTGCTGGTTCCTCCCCATGAATCAACCAGCAAGTCCCTGGCACTAGGACCCTGCAGACAGGGAGCCCTGAGTCTGCGCTCTAAAGAGAGAGATGCACCATTTCACAACTTCAGCAACAGCCAAAGCAGCCAACAAAGCCACAGCCACCTGGGCTGTGCTGGGCTCTGTCTTTTGGGCAGCTCCCTGGCCACTCCCCAGGAGAGCATTGTGTCCTCTCTTTTTAAATCCACGTCATCATCTGATCATAATGGAAATCAATCTCGTCAAGTCACCACGCAAAGGCGTATCCATAGCAACCTCAAGAGGAAGGACACGGAAATGATGCTCCAGTGGCTGCAGCAGGAAAAGGTAAGTCCATTTCTCTTCCACCCATGCCATTCCGCCATGTCCCCCTTTTAATCAAGTCAGGTGTGCACCTAACTGTGAATTCTATCACATCAATGAGGAAACACAAAAGGTGATTGTTAATAATCTATGCTATTATGTAAAGTTATAGGTCTGCCTAGTCCCATAACAACAGAAAAAAATTTTTCTGGCTGATGGAGACAAGACCTCCCTTCTTATGCACGGTCTCAGCCAGCAGTACCTTACACTATCAGTCACTTGTCTTTCTAGTCAGGATGCTGGGAAAATCACTCAAGGATTTCAGGGCTCCCTACATAGTTGTAGAAAGCCAGCAGCAACACTGCTGCACTACCCTGCCCACCCATGCCACAATCATGCCCACAGACTGGCCCAGTACAGCTGACTCCTTAGCAGCCCTAGACTCTGGCCCCTCAAGGTCCAGAAACTGGGACCTTTTCTGATGACTCAGGGGAAGGAATGCCCTTTCTGCAGGAGATTCATTCAACCTAAGTACCATGAAGCCTAAGCAAGCCTACATGCCTCAATTTTCTCTTCTGTGAAATAAGGGTAATAACAATAGCTTTTTTAACAGGGTTTTGTAAAAATCACATTAAGAATAACTGTAAGTATGGGATGCCAGGATAGCTCAGCAGGTTGAGCGCTTGCCTTGCAACTTTGATGTCCAGGGATCGAACCCCAACCCCAGCCCATGCAATTCCATGTGCTGAACTGCGGGGCAACTGGTAACCACTGGGATGGTGGCGAAGGTTCTCGCCTCCTATGCAGGAGGCCCTCAGTTTGGTTCCTGCGCTGCACAGCCCCACACACAACTAATGATGTACAACTAATGGAGACTACTCTGGGCCCCTGCCCCCCTCTCCCTTATCTTCTCTCAAACAATAAAATAAATCTTTTTTAAAAAATGACTAAAAGTACTTAAAAGAGTGCCTAGTATGAAGCACTCAATAAATGCCAGCCATTATTATTATGAAGAAGAGGAAAGAGAGGCTATAATGCGGGATTTAAGTTTGGAAGGTACCGGTACTCAACACTCTAGGGGCATATCTCAAGTCTGCTCTCTCTCCCTTTCCTCTGGACAGCTGTTACAAGTTTCCCTTACTGCTTTCTAGCCCCTATTTCAGCCTGAGATCACCAGCACCCTTTCCCCCTCAGCAGACAACCTTTCTGAGAAAGAAATTGAGCCAATTAGATAAGAATTCCTTTGCAAGAACTATTTGCAACCATCATTGCCTCTTTCTTCCTACAGTCTTTCCTTTCTTCTATCATCTCTCTTCAAAGAAAATGGTGACCACCCTCCTTTTCAGGGACAACCAACCCCTCCACCCTCTTCTGAGGACCTCACTTGACAATCATCTTTGCTCCTGCACTCTCAATTGCACCCTCTACTGGCTCTTATACATCATCAGATAACCCATGCTCAAGACTTCTATTCTAGGAAAAACTGCCTCTAATCTCTGCTGCCTCCTCTGCAAGCTGTCACCATCTCTCTTCCTTCCTTCCCTGCCAAACTACTCACAGTGATTACTCCCACCATAGCCTCACTTCCCCTCCACTCCTCAATCCACCTGGCTCCCATTTCTACCACTCCACAGAAGCTGCTCACACAAAGAAACAAAAGTAAAAGAGCCGTGGGGACCACAACCTCCTAGCTGCCCAATCTCAAGGTATATTTTCCAAGCTCATCCTACTTGACTTCCCTGGAACAAGAAAAGCTACTGCTGCTCTTCCTTTTTCTTCTCTTATCCTCCTGGTCAATACGCTCTCACCTTGCACAGCAATCCTTCTCACCTCAATCATCTTCAGCCTTCTATATAAGTATTGCTGGGCTCATCCATTCCCATAGCATCAACTACCACTTACACCCACCACCCCTAGGCACACTCTTTTGAACTTCAGATCCACATTTCCACCTGTTTGCTAAGTGCCATAGATACCTCCAAGTTCAACATGACCCAAAACACAGTAGCTATCTTCTCCCCAAAATATGTTCCTTCTCTACATTCCCTCTTTATACTGGCACCACCATCCACCCCAAATAGAAACTGAGTCATCCTCAGCAATTCCCTCTCTCTTATTCTCAACAATCAATTAGTTATTAGGTCAGTTTAGTTCTGGCTCTAGTCTGTCAGATTCACTCCCTCCTTTCCATCCCCAGAGCTAATCCTTCGTTCAGCCTTAGCCCATGCCTATGTTATTACAAGAGCCGCCTGCTGTCCCTGATCCAGATTCTCCTCTTTTAGTCTATTTCCACAGTTAGCTTCCCAAAATACAATCACATTACCTCCCTGCCTAAAACCCTCCAGTGGCTTCCCTACCCATAAAACTGAATCTTCTTAGCACAGCACTATGGCCCATTAAAAACCTGGCATATGAATCTAGTCTCATCAATCACCTCTCCTTTGATCTCAAAGTTCTCTTCTATTTCAGCCATTTGAATCTACTTATCTTCTCCCTACGCTTCTGCAAATGTTGCAAATGTCACCAGGACCATTCTCTCTCCTCATCTTTAAGGCTCAGCTCAGTGTTCACCTCTTTCCTAAGGAGTCTTCATGTAGAGCTACTTATCCCCTCCTCTGCCATCACAGAGTACCACTCTGGACCTACTCTATTACAATATCACATTTTATTTAAAATATTGTCTCCCTCATCCTATCATGAATTCCTCCAGAGCAGAGCGGAAATCATCTCAGTATCCTAAGCACTGAACACTGAAGATACTCAATGTTGAATAGAAGCTTGTACCAACACTAGGCCCTAGGTATATACGTAGGGCTGTCCAGAAAGTATCCAGCCACGTAATATAAAAATAGAGGCATTTATGGCTGGATTTTTTCCGACAACCCTCATAAGTTGGTTCTGACAGCTTTCCCAGAGAGTAGCTCCACCTTTAAAGACCACCACCATGGAGGAAATTACCAGTCATGTACCCAGTGTGTGCTGGACACACACACACACATACACATCCCCACCCACCTACCTACCCACTTGCATATGCAGCTCTTTCCTTTCCAGGTAGGAGCCTAAGAAACTAAAAATACAGAGAGACAGCTCCAGATGCTGTGCGATTTGGTAGTGACACTAATTTCAATCTCATGTGCGTTCAGAGTAAAAGGACCACAGAAAGACCTCTAGATTCCCAGAAAAGTGCAGATCTTCTGGGAAAATAGCTTTAGTGAGGTTTTGGGGCTGACAAAAGGTACAGTCTCTGCTACTGTAAAGCCCTCTGGGAACAGTAGGAGCTTGGGGAGGTCAAACTGGACACTGAATTTGTCCATCAGTCAAATACAACTGTTACTAGCCTGAACTTCAAAAGAAAATGATATAAAGCCACATCCAGAGTCTCCAGAATTGCAAGCCCTAAATACATGTGAATCAGTCAATTACTCAGCACTTACCTCCTCAGGGGACCCTGGGTACCCAGTTCTCATTTCCCTTGGTCTAGGACAGATAACTCAAGTCCCCACAGCACCACCCAGTACCGGGAGACAGGCCAAGCAACCTGGAAATCCTCTACTATAATCCCTCCCAAACCATAACTCCAGGCAGCCACTAGCAATGATAAAGCTGGCAGAGTAAAAGCTATAGGGGTAGCTGTCAATGGTATGATTCTCCCAACTATTTTGACTTCTCTATAATAACTTCTTCTCCTTTGTACCCTCATGTCAGTCAGGCCCAACTTACCCATTTGTCCTTGGTACTGCCTCCTGCATCCTTCTTTATCCTCCATTACCACTGTCATAACTTTGTTCTGCCACTGAATAGCTTTGAGAATTAAGGCAAATCATTAACCCTCTTTAGTACCTTATCTATATAACAGGATAAAAGCTGCTCTGCCTACCTCACAGGATTATTAAGTCAAATGAGAGCATGACTGTGAAAGGTTCTAGAATCTGTAAAATGTTATACATAAATATAAGGCATTGGGGAAGCCAGGATGGCTCAGTGGGTAAAGCGCTCACTTTGCAGCACCGGGGACCGAGGATCGAATCCCAGCCCCGGCCTGTGCGGAACCATGTGCTGAACTGGGGAGTTCCCCCAGTTCAGTTCTCTCTCTCTGTCTCTGTATCTCTCTCTCTCTGTCAAAAAATTAATAAAATAAATAAATAAATACTTAAAAAAAATAAATATAAGGCATTGCTATTATCAGCAATCTAGGTTCTCTGTTACTGATGTGAGGATCTGGCTCCCTGCTTCTCTCATGCCTCATTTCCAACCACATTATGCACCACAATGAGAATACTATACACTCTAAAATATTGCTTTGCCCATATACTAATCTGCCCCAAATATTTCACTAACATACCAGTTCTTATTTGAGCCAAACAATCCTGGATCTTACATATGCACTGTCATTTCTGCACTACTGTCAGCTGCTTATATGCTTTCCCTAGTCTTACAAGCCCCCCACCCATCCATCAAAGTCCAGCTAAAGCCCCACTACACTCCATCCAGGACCAAAGTTAAAAGGGATTTGAAACAATGTCATGGAAGAATTAAGGGCAATTTCGTTTGGAGAAAACTTGATAGAATAGCTGTCATCCAATACTTTAAGTCGCCTTTTTAAAGAGAGATTACACTGTTGTTGTTGTTTTCTATTTGATTTTAAGAACTAAACTAGGACCACAGGATGAAAGCTGCAGGTAAAGAATGCCAATCTCGACCTCAGCTCCTTGACTCTCAGTGCCTTAAGCACACTTGAGTAGGTGGTCAATATGGGCTTGCTGCTCTTCTCACTGCAAAATATAAGAGTAAGTTTCTAAATCACTGCCTCTTTAAAACCAGCGTAGTTCATCTGTGTGATTTAGTTGTGGTTCTGCTTAAAGAGGGATGTGGAAGATGACTTCTCAAGGATCATCCCGCCAGCTAAGGGGGACCCCAGCAGTGGGAGACACAGACAAACCAAACCCATATCCAGGTCCCCACGCTTGAATCTTCTGTTTTGTTCTTATGTTGTTTGTTTGTTATTTTTGTTTGGGACAAACTTCTCAGCCATGTGCCCAAAGGAAACCTGTGGCTCGGAATGAGTGCAGGGGTGCCTGGGACGCGCCCAGGAGAGGAGAGGGACCTGTGCAATTCCAGAGGAATTCGGAGGAGCAATCACTCGGACCTTGGGGGAACATCGCCAGGTTAACAACTCAGGTGGGTCGGACCCGCCCTGACCCAAGCGGGCGCCCACCCCCGCCGGGGCCCTCCCCTGCCTTCCCCCGCCCCACACTCCAGGATCCATGCTGCCCCCAGGCCAGCGCCGAGAACCTCGCGAACACGCGGTTGGCGGCGGAGGGCACTGATGGCAGGGTCGCCGCCTCCGTACCTGTCGATTCAGGGGCTCCGCGCCCTGCTCTGGCGCCACCGGCGACCGCCGCCCAAGACCTTGCCAGCCCCGCCCCGCCCCACCCGCGTGGGCTGCCCGACGCGTCGCCCGACCCCTCTAGGCCCACCCTGAACCCTCCCGCCCCTAAGGCCCAGTGTCGCTGCAAGTCCAGGGAACACGCTGCTCTCCCCGGAAAACTGGCGGGGTTAGAAACTGCGCGCTGAGTGCGGAAGACCTCGGTCAGGCACAACGCTGGACAACCGGCGCGAAATGCGCGCGTGCGCACCGTGTCCGGGAAACGGACTAGGACCACAGGAGAGGGGCGTGGCCAGCGTCCTCTACCGGCAGACAGGAGACAGCGCCCGGGGGCTGCAGGGCTCGTGTGCACAGGGCAGGTGTGTCCCCCAGACAGTCGCCAAGCTTTTCAGTGCTACAGTGGTCATTAAGACAATAGTGACAAACTATATCTCGTCAGTTAGCCTGAGGAAAAAATTCAATTTTGCTCTACTCAGTGTTTCCCTTCATTTGGAGATACATTTTCATGCCCTTATGAAAATGTAAAATAATACAAATTTACATAATGACATTTTGGCTTTTTTTTTATTTAAAAGGAGAAAATTTTAAAAGTACAAACCCCTTCACTCAATGCACCCATTTCTAATAATGTAGCCAAAGAAATGACATACATAATAGAACAAGTGTGCAAATATATTTGAACAAGGATATTGAGAGAGCCAGGATTTGATAAACAATGGGCTCCAATTCTAACTGCAGTTTACTGGCTGTGTGAGATCTTGGGTTGGTTACTTAACTTCTCCGTGCCTGTATTGCCTCATTTATAAAACGAGGTTATTGATAGTATCTATATTATTAGGTTGTTAGGAAGATTAAGCGAATTCATCTAAAGAGCCTGAAATATAACTATTGTAATGTTATGTTTGTCTCAATTAATCTCAGATTAAAACAATATGAAAAATCCATAAAGTTGATGTTGGGGTGAAAGTGGGGGGAGCAAATGGTAGAAAAGATGAATTGGGCACCCTCTCCACTACTCCTTTTCCCCCGATTTCATCTTCTAACTATTTCTAATTATTCTGAATAGATAATGCATTTGCATGATCCAAAATCCAAAACAATATAGAAAGTATGCACTCAAAAATCTCCCTTCAACTCTTGTTCCCATCCATTCCTTTCCCCTTACCCGCTACACGTAACCCTCATTAGTTTCTTTCTTATCCTCTCAATGTTTTATTCAAATACATATAAGCAAATATGAGTATATTGTCTTACTCCTCCCACTTCTTAAGCAGAGGTTAGCACACTGTACACATTTGGCATCTTAGTTCCTTCAGTTAACAATATATTCCAGAGATCTTTCTAAATTAGTAAATAGAGGTCTTCCTCATACTTTTATTTCAGCTGCATAGTATTTATTCTATTGCATTGAAATACTTAACTCATTAACCAGCCTCTTCTAGTGGGATATTTTGTTTCCAGTTTTTTGCTACTGCAAACAGTGCCGCAGTGCATCCCATTGTACACATGACATTCCATATGTGAGCAGATATATCTGTAGGATACATGGGGGTCAAATAATAAAATGCATCTATAATTTTAGTAGAAATGGCCCCCATCCCTTCAATTAAAGAGAAATATCATAAAAATAAATCTAAAGGTTTTAAAAGGCACTACATAAAAATATTTTTATTGTGGGGAAAAATACATAACATGAAATTTACTACTTTTTAAAAAGATTTATTTTGTTTGAGAGGTGTGAGAGAGAGAGAGGTGGGAGGCCCAGAGCAATCTCCATAGGTATACAACATTAATTGTGATATGGTTTCATTCCACAAAGGTGGATGTGGAGCTACACGGGAAGGGAACTGAACTGGCAGCTTCCCACATGGGAGGTGAGAACCTTTGCCACTGAACCATCCCGGCGGTTACCAGTTGCACTGCAGTTTGGCATATGGGGTTGCACTGCCCAGGGCCAGGAATCGAATCCCAGACCTCATGATTACAAGGCAAGGGCTCAACGCTAAGCTATCCTGTCATCCCCCAAATTTACTACTGTAACTATTAGTAAGTGTACATACAGTTCAGTGGAACTAAGTACATTTACATTATTGTGCAACCATCACCACTATCCATCTTCAAAATTTTGTCATCTTTCCATACTGAAACTCTGTACCCATTAAACACCAACTCACTTTTCTCCCCTCACCCTATAGCCCTTGGTAACAAGCATTCTTTCTATCACTGTGAATCTGACTATTCTAAATACCCCATATAAATAGTCATGCAGTATATGTTCATTTGTGTCTGGCTTATGTCTTCAAGGTTCATTCATGTTGCAGCATGTGTCAGCATTTCCTTTGCCAAGGCTGAATAATATTCCATTTAATGTATATACCCCATTTTGTTTATCCATTCACCCACCAATGTACATTTGGGTTGATTGTATACCTTTTGGCTATTATAAATATGCAAATATTTTTTTTAACTTTTTTTAACATCTATTTATTTATTTATTTATTTTGACAGAGGAGAGAGAGAGAGATACAGAGACAGAGAGAGAACTGAACTAGGGGAGCTCCCAGTTCAGTACATGGTTCCGCACGGGCCAGGGCCGGGACTCGATCCTCTGTCCCCAGCGCTGCAAAGTGAGTGCCCAACCCACTGAGCCATACTGGCTTCCCCCCAAATATTTTTAAAATATAAGTACATATCCCACTTATCCCATCCCCAAGATCCCTCATCCAAAGAAACTCTTGATACCAGTTTTTTGTTTGCTGTTCCAGAGTTGGTCTCTGAAAACTTAAGCATTTTAAATGCAAACAGCAGTTTCTTATACACACAGTTCCAAACCATTTTTATCTACACTGGACAATTTGTCTTAGAGACTATCCATATTAGTACATACTGATCTGCCTTGAAAATCTTTTAAGTGTATCTTTCTTTCTTTTTTTTTAAATTTGGGCTGGAGTCATCTTTCTGAGTGGCTTTAACAACTCTTAACAGATGTAATGAGTTTTCATGTGAAGCTTCCAGGCCTCAGATGGACTAGGGGGTGAGGATACAGGAAAGACCCAAATGCTTCTCAGCACCATGAAAGGGAGTACCAATGAGTCTAAAGGACAGGGCACGCTAATAAGGGAAATTTTGTTTCTCTTACATTGGATTACACTGAGTGACCTTCAAGGAAAATTAATACTGTGCTTGTCCTGTGTATTTTCTCATAGGTACCAGCCTGAGGCTTCCTCTGATGGGGGAACCTGTACAGGACCACCAGGACCTCAAAATTCCAGGTTGCATGACTGGAGCCTATCCCCTCAACCCCATCATTATTTTTATAAATAGCTTTTCAATTCCTTGTGCTTTCTCTTCTTCTGGCACTCCTATGATGTGAATGTTGGTACCCTTGATATTGCCCCAGAGGTACCTTAGACTATCTTTATTTATTTATTTTTTAATTCTTTTTTCTTCTTGATGTTCTGTTTGGGTGTTTTATGCTGCCTTATTTTCTAAATTGCTGATTCAACCCTCTGCTTCACCTAATCTAATGTTGATTCCCTCTAATGTATTCTTATTTTAGTTATTGCACTCTTCATTTCTCATTGGTTCCTTTTATGTTTTCTATCTCCATTTTTATGTTTCCTGTCTCTATTGAAATTCTCACTGAGATTATTGAGCATCCTTATAACCAATGTTTTGAACTCTGCATCTGGTAGATTGCTTATATTCATTGTTTAGCTCTTTTTCTGGAATGTTGGTCTGTTCTTTCTTATGGGACATGTTTCTTTGTCTCCTCATTTTGGCTGCTTCCCTGTGTTTGTTTTTGTGTATTAGGTAGGGTTGCTATGTCTCTGGGTCTCAGGAGAGTAGCCTTATATAAATAGTAGGCGTCCTGTAGGGCACAGTGGTGCCATTTCCCTGATCACCTGAGCTAGGTGTTGCATGTGTGTCCCTTGTGTGGGTTGTGTGCACCCTTCTGTTTTAGTTGAATCTTGGTTTCTCTTTGAGCATCAGTGGGAGGACTTGAACCTCAGGCTGATTTACTATGAGGACTTGGTGTGACTACAATGGAAAAGCTGCTTTGCCAGGGCTGACACTATGGAGCAGAATTCACTTTAGCAGGGCTCTGGTGCCTGCTCAGTCTACAGTCTACTCTTTGGGTGTGTTTTTTGTGGAGGTGGTTGCGGGGTGCTCTTGTGTGGTCTGAAGCTGGCCACCAGGTGTGTTGGTTCTGGTGCTTCTTGAGAAGGTCTCTGTTATAGGCCAAAGTCAGCTACTTTCTGTGCCATGCCAAAGGCCACTGGTATGAGCTACAAATTGATCTTCAGATGGCCACCACTTCTGTTGGGCTTGGAGGTGCCTGGGAGAGGCTAAGCTGAGGACCAAAGCTAGCTGCCACTAGTACCCAGCTTTAGGCTGCTCAGCAAGGGGTATGGGGTACACTGAAGCCAGATGCTGCTTCTCTGAGGCTTGCAATCCTCTGAGAGATTTTAGGAAAGTCAGTAGCGTGAGCCAAGACAGGCAATTTGTATGGAAAAACCGGTGCAGCAGCTTGAGTGGGCCTGCAAGTTGTATAGGGCGGGTCTCAGGGAGTCAACAGGATGGAGCAAACTGTGCTAACCAGGTTGTTGGAGACTCAGAGGTGGTGGCCACCTGTGTCTGCATGCTGAGTGAATGGGTGGGGGCTGGATAAACGAACAGTGGCTTCTGCCTGGAAGAAAGCTGCCCCTCCAGCCCTCACACTGAAGCCAGACAATTCAGTTCTTCCCCAAACTGCCGCCCCAGTACTAGAGCTCAGAGTGGTGAATCCATCAGTGAGTAAGTCCATATGTGAGCCTTTAAGAGGATTGTCTGGGACTCTAGCAGTCCATTGTCTCAATCAGCCACAATTTCTTCTGGTTTTCACAGCCAGGTGTTATAGGGACTTCTTTTTCCAGCACTGGAACCTTGGCCTGGGATGTCTGGCATGGGGCTGGGACCTCTCACTCCTCAGAGGTGACCTCTGCTGCCACGTATCCCTCCCAAGTTTTAACTGCCACTTGCTGGTGTGGGACCAGCCTGCTTGCTTTTCTGCTGTTTCTACCGATCTCATCAAGGTCCTTAGTTGTAGGACCTCTGTTCAACTAGACTTTAGGCAGTTCTCAGTGATGGTTGTTCTGTAGTTTAGTTGTAATTTTAATGTCATCACAAGAGGAGGTGAGGATAGCATCTATCTATTCCACCATCTTGACTGGAACACCTAAATTTTTTTTTAAATTAATTTTAGTCATTTTCAAATTTTTTTGGCATTTTTTATGTAGGTGATTATATATTTGTGGAAAGTGACAGTTTAATTTCTTCCTTTCTAATTTTATATATTTTTCTTACCTTATTGTATTAGTTATATCCTAAAATACAATATTGATTAAAATCAGAGATATTGGACATCTTTGTATTGCTGAATTTAGAGAATCTAATGAGACTCTTTTCAAGGGTCTATATTTAATAAAAACATGTCTATTTGTATATATGGGTGTTTACTATGATTGCTACAGTAGAACTTGTGTGGTCCTAAGAACCACTGTCAGAATAACTTCTTATAGTTGTTCTGGCTTATCCCACATGGTGGATTGTTCTTATTACACCACCTTCAAGGTCCCTGAGGGACCATTCTCACACTCCCCACCTCTGCTCCAGAAAGAAATGAGGAACAGCAAGGTTCCCTGGGCCACCTTGTCCCAATGTGTGGTAAAAAAGCCAGCAATGATGAGTACATATTAGGCTCTTTCTGAAGTCCAGGCCAGCTCATAAAAGTGTAACAAGTCAGGGGAAAGAAGTGTTGAAGTTCTGTCTCTAGTCTGTGCAATACGAGAGCCACTGGCCACATGTGGCTATTGAGTACTTGAACTGTGGCTAATGTGACTAAGGAACTGAATTTTAGATTTTATTTAATTTTAATTAAGTGAAATTTAAGTTTAAAAATGTATATTTAATCCAGGTATTGGGAAACATCTAAATATTTTTTAAACAAGTTGCATACATGGATCTCTTTCAACTATAAATTTTATAAAATCTAAACCATATCAAGTATTTCCAATGAAAATTTACCATCTGAATAGAAATGTTCTATAAGTACCAAATACACACTGTCTTTCAAAAACTTTACAGAAATTATATTTTTTTAATTTGGGTTTTTTTTTTTACTTAATTGTTAAATTTATTGGGGTGACATTGATTGGTAAATATTTTTATATATTACAATTTGAAACAATATTTTGGCTATCTTGTTAAATTAATTTCACTTGTTCCTTTTAATTTTTTTAAATTTTAGCTGCTAAAAAATTTAAGATAGGGGAAGACGGGATGGCTCAGTGGGTTGGGCGCTCGCTTTGCAGCGCCCCGGACCAGGGATCGGGTCCCAGCCCGGTCCGTGCAGTACCATGTGCTGAGCTGGGAGTACCCCCAGTTCAGTTCTCTCTATGTCTGTCTGTCTGTCTGTCTGTCTGTCTGTCTCTCTCTCTCTCTCTCTCTCTCTGTGTCAAAACCAATACAAAATATATTAAAAAAAAAAAAAGTTAAAAAAAAATTTAAGATATGTATGGCTGACATATGAAATTTAATTTTAAGAATTTTCTCCAGGGGAAGCCAGGATGGCTCGGTGGGTTAAGCGCTCACTTTGCAGCGCCGAGGACCGAGGACCGAGGACCGAGGACCGAGTCCCGGCCCCGGCCCCGGCCCGTGGGGATCCATGTGCTGAGCTGGGAAGTTCCCCCAGTTCAGTTCTCTCTGTCTCTGTATCTTTCTCTCTCTCTCAAAAACAATAAAAAAAATAAAAATAAAAAATAAAAGAATTTTCTCCAAAAAATAAAATCTGTTAAATTTATTAGCCTATATCTCAAAGGCAATTTCAAAATTTACATTTTTATTCCTATTGGACAGTGCTGTTGGACAGTGTTAGCTAAGCTAGATGCTTCCTTCCCCTGCATCTGTCCTCCCCATACATGACTTTGTCACCTTTAATTTCTCTCTGCCTTTATCCAATCCCCTCTCCAAGTCTCTCAGCCTGAATATCACCTCCTCCCTCTGGGAAACAGCATTTCTTTTCTCAAGGGGAGGTGTTGCCTCTTGCTTCCTTCCCATGTTCTGGAATGCCTAGGATCCCACCCAGGTGAGCACAATGTTCTCACCTTCTCAAACAATAAAATAAATCTTTAAAAAAATGATGATGGAAAACTTTCCTAACCTGGTGAAGAAAATAGACATATAAGCCTGAGAAGCTCAGAGAGTCCCAAACAAGATAAACCAAAAAAGGCCCACACCAAGACACATCATAATTAAAATATCAACTCTTAAAGACAAAGATAATCTTTGTTTTTAAAGATCTATCTTACTGTTTGAGAGGAGAGCGAAAAGAGGGAGGGCCCAGAGCAGTCTCCATAGTTGCACATCATTAGTTGTGACATAGTTTCATTCCGCACAGGTGCATGTGGGGAGGTGCATGTGGGGGGCTGCGTGAGATGAAGCTACCATCTCAGTGGTTACCAGTTGCACCGCAGGTCAGCATATTGGTTTTTAAGAGCTAGGGCCAGGATTTGATCCCCAGACCTCATTGTTGCAAGGCAAGTGTTCAACCTGTTGAGCTATCCCAGCATCCCCAAAAGAATCTTAAAAGCAGCTAGAGAAAAGCAATTAGTTACCTATAAAAGAACTCCCATAAGACTGTCAACTGATTTCTCAATAGAAACATTGCAGGTCAGTAGGGACTGACATGAGCTATTCAAAGTGATAGAAAGCAAGAACTTACAACAAAGATTACTCTACCCAGCAAAGCTATCATTTAAAATCCAAGTAGCTTCCCAGACAAGAAAAAGCTAAAGGTGTTCATCACCACCAAACCAGTCTTACAATAAACAAACAAACAAATAAATAAATAAAATAATTTCTGTAAGGAAAAGGGGGAAAAAAGATTAAAAAAATATGAATAATAAGATGACAATAACTACCTATCAATTACTTTAAGTATAAATGGATTAAATGTTCCAATTAAAGGACCTAGGGTGGCTGAATGGATAAGAAAACAACGGGAAGCCGGGATGGCTCAGTGGGTTAAGTGCTCACTTTGCAGCACTGGGGACCCAGGATCGAATCCCGGCCCCGGCCTGTGCAGACCCATGTGCTGAACTGGGGAGTGCCTCTAGTTCAGTTCTCTCCTTGTCTCTGTATCTCTCTCTCTGTCAAAAACAATAAAAATCAATCAATTAATTAATTTTAAAAAAGATTTATTAAAAAAAAAAAAGAAAACAAGACCTTTACATGAGGTCTAACAATTAAGTTTGAGAACTTGCCACCATGAACTTACATTAGTAGCCCTATACAAACATCTCAGTAAGGTTTCATAACCTTGGTATATCAGAGTTTCACAGCTGTGTTTGTGTTGACATGTGGCAGTGTCTTGCTAAGTGTTGTTCATTATTGTTATTGTGTGTTTTTGTGTGTCACCACGAGAATGTCGGAGCTTGAATTAGAGCAATGAACAAATACTAAATTTCTTGTTAATCTTGGCAGGAGTAGAACTGAAATCAGGGACATATTAATCCAAGTTTATGGGGATAATGCCATGAAGAAAATGGCAGTGTACAAATGGATTAAACAGGCAGAAAGCATCACTGACGAAGAGAGGTCAGGGAGGCCAGACATGATCAAAACTGATGAGAATACATTGCAAAAATTCATTGAATTGTGCACCAATATTGTCACTGACTGTGAAGCATAGCAGACCACATAAGCATCGACAGAGAAAGTTAGAAAAATCTTCACTGAAAACTTTGGCATGAGAAAGGTGTGTGCAAAAATGGTCCTAAAGGAGCTCACTGATGAACAAAAATAAAGGAGAGTAGAAGTTTGCCAAGACCTTTTGGAGAGGCAAAATGATGTTTCGGGCCATGTTTTCACTGATGATGAAACATGGGTGTACCAATACAACCCTAGAACAAAGCATCCAAGTGCACAATGAAAGTCAGCCAATTCTCCACGACCAAAAACATTCCATCAGTCCAATCTAAGAGTTATCAATCTTTTTTTGATATCAGAGAGATTGACTCTTTGTACCAGCTGGACAAAAAGTCAACCGAGTTGACTATTTGGAAGTGCTGAAACGGCTGCATGAAAAAATTAAATGAAAATAACCTGAACTTTTTGCCAACAACTCATGGTTCTTGCACCATGACAATGTACCAGCTCACACAGCGCTGTCTGAAAGGGAGTTTTTAGCCAGTAAACAAATAACTGTATTGGAACACCCTCCTTATTCACCTGATCTGGCCCCCAATAACTTTTTTCTTTACCCAAAGATAAAGGAAATATTGAAAGGAAAGGGAAGCAGAATTTGCAGCCCCAGGGACTGAGTATTGAATCCTGGCCCTGAACCGTGTGGACCATATGCTGAACTGGAGTATGCCTCCCATGCAGGAGGCCCCCAGCCCAGTTCCTGTTCTGCACAGCTCCTGCCCACCTGTGTGGAACAAAACCATGTTGAAAAACTGATGATGTACAACTATGGAGAATTCTCTGCCCCCACCCCAGCCCCTTCTCTCTGTCTCTCTCTGCCTCTGTCAAAAGCAATAAAATAAATCTTTTAAAAAATAGTGAAAGGAAGACATTTTGATGACATTCAGAATATCAAGGATAATACAATGACAGCTCTGATGGCCAAGCCAGAAAAAGTTCCAAAATTGCTTTGAAAGGTAGACTAGGTGCTGGCATTGGTGCATAGCTTCCCAAGGGGAGTATTTTGAAGGTAACCATAGTGGTATTCAGCAATGAGATATGTAGCACTTTTCTTAGGATGAGTTCACAAACTTAATTGTCAGAACTCATGTGCTGCTTACAAGAGACTTACTTCAGACTGAAGGACACACACAGACTGAAAGTAAAGAGATGGAAAAACATTTTATGGAAATGGAAATGAAAAAAAAAAAAGCTTATTTATGTAATACTTATATATGTAGCAATACTTATACCAGACAAAATAGACTTTAAAACAAAGGCTATAATAAAGAAGGACCCAGTAATCCCACTTCTGGGTATTTATCCAAAGAAACTCAAAACACTACTTCAAAGGGACATGTACATACATATGTTCATTGCAGCATTATTTACAACAGCCAAGTTTTGGAGGGAATCTGGGTGCCCATCAATGGATGAATGGATAAAGAGGTGGTGACATATATGCAGTGGAATATTACTCAACCATGTAAAAAAAAATGAAATTTTGCCATCTGCAACAACATGGATAGACCTAGCAAGTATTGTGCTGAGTGGAGTAAGTCAGACAGAGAAAGACAAATGCCATATGACTTCATTTATATGTGGAATCTAGAGAACAGGATAAATGAACAAACAAAACAGAAACAAGCTCATAGTTACAGAGAACATTTTGAATGGTTGCCAAACTGGGGAGTGGAAATAGGAGGATGGGTGAAGCGGGGAGAGAAAGAGCTAATTGGTAGTTACAAAATGGGGATGTAGAGTATAGCATGTGGAACGTAGTCAGTAGTATTATAATAACTATGTATGGTATCAGATGATACTGGACTTATTGGGTTGATCACTTCATAGCGTATATAAATATCTAATCACTGTGTTGTACACCCAAAACTAATATAATATTGTATGTCAACTGTAATTGAAAAATATTGGGGAAGCCGGGATGGCTCAGTGGGTTAAGCGCTCACTTTGCAGCGCTGTGGACCGAGGATCGAATCCCGGCCCCAGACCATGCGGAACCATATGCTGAACTGAGAGCTCCCCCAGTTCAGTTCTCTCTCTGTCTCTGTCTCTATATCTCTCTCTCTGTCAAAATAAATAAATAAATAAATAAATATTAAAAAAATACATTTAAAAATATTTAGCAAGGTGGCTAGATATAAAATTAATATAAAATCATTTGCATTTCTATAACATAACCAACAATAAAAAACTAAGTAATACAATTTTTATTTTTTTTTAAGATTTATTGTTTAAGAGAAGGTGAGAAAGAGACAGAGACAATGGGGGGAGGCCCTAAATAAGTCTCTGTGGTTGCACATTGTCAATTTTTTTTGACAGTTTCATTCCACACAGGTGAATATCGGGTCACACAGGATGGAACTGAACTGGGAGCCTCCCTTATGGGAAGTGAGAACCTTCACTGCCATCCTGGCAGTTACGAGTTGTGCACTGCAGTTCATCATGTGGGTTTGCACTGGCCAGAACCAGGATTCGATCCCCAGACCTCACGGTTGTAAGACAAGCACTCAACTGTTGAACAATCCTGGCATCCCATTAATACAATTTTTAAATAAAACTGATGCACCTAGTAATAAATGTAAGGAACTATATGCATAAGCTAAAGTTATAAAATCATATTTGAAAATATTAAACATAGCCTAAATAAATAGGAGATATAGCACACTCGTGACAGAAAGATTTAAATTATAGTTATCCCATATTAATCTATATATTTGAAATAATTCCCATCAATATTCCAGTAGCTTGACAACAAATTAGTGTATCTGTAGAGATTAGTAAGGGCCTAAAATAGCCAAGAAACTCCCAAAGAAAAGGAACACAGTTGTGAGGGTTGCAGTGCTTATTTTAAAGTTATAGTAATTAAGACACTGTGGTATTGATGTCAGAATAAAAAAACAAAAAACAAAAAAAAAGACCACTGGAACACAAAAAAATATAGACCTAAAACACACACTTACACATGAAAATTTGATATATGACAAAATTTATATTATTGGTCAGTGTGGGAAAGACACACTGTTCAACAAATGGTGCTGGGACAATTGGTTATCTGATTGCAAAAGGAGGAAAGGAAGGAAAGAAAGAAGGGAGGGAAGGAGGAAGGAAGGAAAAATTAGATGCTTTCATTTCTGACAATATAGATAACTATCACAGAAACTCCAACACACACACACATACACACCTATTTGATCATTCATTGCCTGAGTGAACTGGTGTGAAAGTAAAGGAATTCCTCAGAAGTTAGAAATGATATGAAATTATAAATCCCAAGGCACAGATGGTCACTCAAGTCATTGTTTGCTAAGCCAACTTCTGGTGGTCTGGAACCTGGGTTTAAAGGGCCATAAGTAGGGTCAGAAAACAAAATCTGGGGTTGAGCAGAGACAGTTGGAATGGAAAACTATCCCCTACACACATAAAGCCAGGATAGTCAAAGAGTAACACCCCCAGAGAATGAACTTTAAAAAGTGCCTCACAGAGAGCAGAAGGAAGGATAAAAGCCTATCTATCTCACCTCGGTTCTGGGGTAGTGGGAGAAATATTTTCTCTGGTAATTCAAAATAATATATTTGTACTCACACAAGTTTGGGGCTACAGTGTACACCACATGAGTGGTCCCCAAAAATCCAAAGACACACATGTAATAGAAGTGGTCTCAAGTTGATACAGTATTCCTGGGAACCTGGGCAAACTCAATGTAAACCCTCTCTGGGAGAATGCACTTTAATCTCAGGCCTTAAATAATTCCTATAGCTATAGTTCCAAGAAACATGAGTTTATCAAAGTCATTAAACACACAAAGAAGCAAGTTACCATAAACTATTCAAGTCTGCAGAGATTACAGATACTGAAATTTTCAGTTACATTACACAAAATGAATATGTTTAATACATTCTTTTTAAACAAAGGGGATTTAAATAAAGTAAACTCTCAGTTAACTGACACCCATGGGGATTGGTAGATGTCAGATAAATGTAAGTAGACTCTCCATTAACTGGAACTCAAGAAACCAGCACTCTCAAGCAACCAGCAAAATCTCAAGCAACTGGCCCAAAATGTTTACTGGTTACTTGGGAGTTCCGGTTGCTTGAGTTCCAGTAACAGAGAGTCTACTCACAAAGAAGGAACAAGAGATTATAAAAATTGACTAGGTAGATTGGCAAAACAACCAACTATAAAATATACTAATAAAAATAAAGTTATTAGCATTAAAAAAGACTAGGCATAGGTGTTACACTAAAATAAAATGCCTTGCAAAGTGAGAGGCAACAAGAATTTGAGATTTAAAAAACAAATGGGGACGCTGGGATAGCTCAACAGGTTGAGTGCTTGCCTTGCAAATGCAAGGTCTGGGGATCAAATCCCAGCCCTGGCCCGTGCAAACCCATTTGCTGAACTGGGGCACATCTCCCATGTGGAAGGCTCCCAGTTCAGTTCCACCTCATGCAGCTCCACATCCACCTGTGTGGAATGAAACTATGTCAAAACTAATGATGTACAACTATGGAGACTGCTCTGGGCCCTCCTCCCTTCTCTCTCTCACCTTCTCTCAAACACTAAAATAATCTTTAAAAATAAATAAATAAAAAGGAGCAAAAGAGAAAAGTCAGATTCCTTACAAAGGTACTGTTAGATTAATATCTTATTTCTCAGCAGCAACAATGAAAGCCAGAAGACAAAAAAAAAATTGAAAAAATAAAATAACTATCAACCTATAATTCCTTACCCAGTAGAATGATTCCTCAACAATTAAGATAAAGTTAAAAAATTTTTCAAACAAATAAAACTGAGAACACTTACTATCATTAGATCCCATATGAGTTTTTACAAACTCAGTGGCTTAAAAGAACACATTTATTATCTCACACTTTCTGTGATCAGAAGTCTGAGTACAGGTGATCTGGCTCCTCTGGCTCCTCTGGTCTCACCAGGTTGAAAGCAAGTTGTCAGCAAGGGGTGCCATCTCTTCTGGGCTCCAGGTCCTCATCCCAGCTCACTGACTATTGACAGAATTCAGTTCCTTAGGACAGTAGAACTGAATCCTTCACCTCTAGAGGCCATGTAGTCCTCTCTAATATGTGGCAGTTTGCTTTTTTCATAGTACACAGGAGAATCTCTCTGACTTCTGGGAAGATCTGGCCCTTTTAAAAGGCTCACCTGATTAGGTCAGGCTCACCTGAGATGATCTCTCCTTGGATTAACACAAAGCCAACTGATTACAAACTCCCTAATTACATCAGCAAAATCTTACTTTCTGGGTACATAACATAATCACAGAAGTTAAATTCCATCATGTTTACTAGTTCTGCTCACACTTAAGGGCAGGAGATTATACAGACTGTATGCACAAGAAGGTAGGAATCTTGGGGGGCCATATTGGATTTTGTCTACCACAAATTCCTATTAAAGAAATTTATAAAGAATGTACTTCAGGGGATGCCAGGATAGCTCAGTGGTTGTGCACTTGCCTTGCAGTCATGAGGTGCAGGGTTCTATTCCCAGCCCTGGCCCATGCGAACTCCATATGCTGAACTGTGGTGCAACTGGTAACCTCCAGGACGGCTGGGCAGCGAAGGTTCTCACATCCCACGCAGGAGGCCCCTGGTTTCAGTTGCCATCCCACATGGAGTGAAACCGTGTCACAACTAATGACGTACAACTATGGAGACTGCTCTGGGCCTTCCCTCCTTCTCTCTGTCTCCCTCTGTCTCACCCTCTCTCAAAACAATAAATTTTTAAAAAGAGAATGTACTTCAGATAAGAGTAAAATAACTCCAGATGGAAAATCTGAGATACAAGAAAGAAGAGGGAGCAAATAAAACATCAAATCTATGGGTAAATCTACCCAAATGTCACTATTTAAATTAATAACAATATACTGATTTGTGAGATTGACAAAATAACAATTAAAATACTGGGTTACAAAAGCATATAAATTCAAAGGGAATGATAATGTTAAAGAATTCTAAGATCTATGTATTGTTTGAAAGAAGAATACATTGATTACATATACTGTTAAGTAAAAAATGTAGGTTAAAAGTTTTAGAAGCATCACTAAATAGCAGAAATAGATTATATGCTTTCAAAACAAGAGTTTTAAAATGAAAAAAACAGTCCACTGCTTTCTAAGATGCTCCCAACCAACACTTTTTCCGTCCCTTTCTCCTTCCTTCGCTCAGAGTCAGACTTGTATCACAATCAGTGCATCTGCCAGCTTCTCCCCTATTTCCTCTCACAGCCATTTCCCCGAGCAAGTTCCTTGTACATTTATTTCATCTTAACTTGGCACCTGCTTCTCAGCTGACATCCCTGGACTAACACAAATCCCCAATTCATCTTATAAAATGAATATCAAGGAGAGCAAAACCAGGCAATGACAATGTAAGTAAGGAAAAGTAAAGGCCAATTTTATTAATGAACATAGTAAAAAGTTCCAAAGAAAAACACAAGTATGCTAAATTTAGCAATGTATACTTAAGAAGGACTATGAGCAAGTTTAGTTTAGTCCAGAAATGCAAATTGGTTTAATACTGGAAAATTTATTAAGGTTTTATAGAAAAATAAATAAAAGTTATGATAGTTGAAAGGGAAGAAATAAAATTGTTACTATTCCTAGATGATATGATTTTCTATGTAGAAAAAAGAATCTAAAGTTAATTTCTTAGAATTAGGTAATAAAGTTGCTTAATATGTGGTCAATACACAAATTTTAAAATGCCATTTACAATAATAAGGTACCTGGAACAAATATAGTAAAAGTTATGTAAGATCTTTCTCAGTAAAATTATTTCAAAATTTGGTAAAGATCTAATATTAAGATTTAAATAGATATGAGTATACCTTATTCATGGGTAGGAGAACTCAACATTATAAAAATGTCAGTCCACCCAAGTGGTGTAGTGCAGCCTCAAAAGGATTTGCGTGTGTGTGAAATCTGAAGGGCTCATTCCAAAATTGATACTGATGAACAGAGACCCCAGGAAAGAAGCAACAGGCTCTCAACTCCCAGAATTCACTGGTTTTATTGCATGACATCACCAGGAGCAGCAAGTTGGACAGAAAGGTGCAATGATAAGCTGTAGGCTCGGTTATAGTACCAGCTAGGAGATAGCACCCTGTGAAGTTGGGGTGCCGTCCTACAGGATGCAGTATATGCCTTAATCCAGAGGACACTTTGTGGTGCTGTCCCCCCAAAGCCAGGATGCAGAGGTCAAGGAACCAAGAAGAATAGGTGGGAGTTTCCCATCTTAACAGTGTCTTTCATAAGCACTGGCAGGAGTTCCATTCGTCCTCACCACAACCTGGGGCTTGGTAAGTTTGGAGATCCTGGCGCCCAAGGGATGAATACTTCCATTGAAGAACTGGCAACAAAGTAGAAGCTGACACTGTCCCCTGGCCAATCTGAGCCAACAAGAAGAGTGGATAAGATGGGTGATCCTTGGAGCTGGCCAACAAAAGTGTAATCTGAGGAGGGGCTGGGCACCAGGGGGAGGCTGGCAAGTTGGGACAGGGGTCACAGAGATCAGTCTGTCTTGTCTAGGTTTGTGAGTCTGACTGAGGCATTCCAGAGGCTTTGGGCCACAAGAGGGTCCTGAGCAGCTTCAGGGGGAAGAGTTATCACACAGGAACTGCTGAAGTATTTTCCAGAAATGCCATCCAGCTCCCTTGCCAAGCTCAGGTAGAGGACTGGGACTGCACCTTGTTTAGGATCCTGTGGTGAACGGGGTGGGGGTGGGGAAGATGGGATGTCATCCCAGGAAGGCTTCAGCCTGCTGGGGACACCCAGAAGCAGAGCCCTGCCCCACCCTCTTCTGGGCAAGCCAGCTCCTCCCCTACTTACCTTCATGCAGAAGAATGCGAGCTTGAAGAGTAAGCGATATTGCCAAGGTAAGTGCCTCATGATTTCTGTGTATACAACACCTGGGTTCACGGCGTTCACAGTCACGCCTGAGAGGGTGAGGCAGCAGCACAGTGGAAAGTGAGTGAGAGGAGGGTGTTGGGAAGAAAGAAGTAAGGGTGGTTCTACAGTGGGCAACGAAGGAAGGATCCTACCACCTCTGTTGGGTAGAGGTGACCAAAGACTTAAGTGGGGAGGGGGAGCGACATTAGTGTTACCGGTAACTTACATGAATGGTGGTATCCAAGCCAGTAAGGGGACGTGTTTAAAAGTGTTGGGTGAACTTTAGGAGGAACACGATGTATTGTGTTAGTATTGCAAAATACGGGGGGAAGAGGGATGTTACAGGAGATAAGAGAGTTGAAATGGGTTGAAAAGGAGACACAAAGTTGGGGTTGAGAGGAATATAGGGTGCAAAGATGGTAAATGGGGGAGAGTTACAGCTGGCATGGGGATGTTGGAAGTATGTTATGGCCAGGACATATTGAGAGGTGTGAAGAGTCTGGAGTTGAGGAGTAGTGGCTATCAGAGGCAGTTACCTGTCCCTTGAAGTCTCCGGGCAAGCTCCCCAGTGAATGAGGTCAAAAGCAGTTTGCTGCAGTAATAGCTCTGGTTGAAGGCCAAAGGTCTACCAGCCCCTGTCAGATGGTCCTCATCAATGTACCCAAGTACTTGCTGAAAGGAAGACACATTCACCACCCGGGCTGACTTTGCCCGCCGTAAGGCCCCTGAGTAGAGAGAAGACCAAACTCCTTCCATCCAAGTCCTGGAGTAAACTCCCATGCCTGCTCCCCAACCTGCTTCTCCAGGAAAGGCTGGGAGAGCAGGGCCTGCCCAGGGCTTTCAGGAGAGCGTCAGGGTGCAGAAAAGCCTAATGTGAACTGAGACTTCACTTTCATCAGCTCCCCCTTCTCTTTTTAGTTTTTTAAGGTTAGTCTTGCTTTTCTTCCACTTGCCAGCTAGAGCTAGTTTAATTGATCCACGTTTATGTTTTACCTCTCTAAAAGGGAAGAAAGGAGAGGCTGAAAACATCGTGAGAGCTGCCTTTCACATATTCATACATTAATTTACTGAATCATTCCACAAAATGTTCATAAAGTCCCTGGATTGTGGTAGATGCTAAGATACATGCTAAGGACATAGGGTGCTAGGGTTGAGGAAAAAGAAACATGGGCAGAGATACTTGGAAAAGTGGGGTTTTTTTAAAGCATCTTCCAAAGGAACAAAAATAAAATTATAGTCAATAGAATAAGTTAAATCCTAAAAAAAAAAACCAAAAAACCCAATGAGTGCCTAACTATACCAAAAAAGTCTGGATTATATAAATTATTTAAAATTGTGTTTGTCACATATGAGTTTACAGTATTGTTTTCAAAACGTGAAAACTATTTTGAGCCCTACATTGAAATTAAGAATCACAAATGAAAATCTGAATAGGTGGTATTTTGCCAAAATTTGCTAGAGAGAAAAATTTTTTTATATTGTTTGAGAGAGGGAGAGAGAAAGAGAGAAGTGGGGAGGACCCAGAGCAGTCTCCATAGTTGTACATCATTAGTTGTGACATGGTTTGATTCCACACAGGTGGATGTGAGGACACACAAGGAACAAACCGAACTGAGGCTTTCCATGTAGGGTGTGAGACCCTTTGTTGGAGATGCTGTCTCATGGGTTATCAGCTGTACAGCAGTTCAGCATATGGTGTTGCGTGGCCTAGGACCAGGAATCAAACCCTGGACCTCGCAATTGTGAGGCAAGGGCTCAACTGCTGAGCTATGCCAGCATCCTGAGAAAATATTCTTAGAGAGGACAATGGACCCCAAGTTTGCAGACATAGTGACATAAAGACCAAAGGAGCTCACAGTCTAGCTGGAGCTTGATACTCTTGAAATAATGTCAGTTCAGGAACACAGATATGCACAAAGGGCTTAAGGGAGCCCTGTAAATTGGGGGTGGCTAGGCCGGGGGGCAAAGGTATCAGAGCACAATCCACAGCATAGGTGAGATCCGTGCTGAGTCTTGGCAGATGAACTAACAGGTTAGCCCTGCTAAAGAGGCGGGAAAGGATATTCCAGGTAGAAGGAATCACAGGTGCAAAGCATAGCAGAGGGGGGAAATAGAGAGTGGCCCAAAAGCTACAGATTGGCTGGAGATGAGAGTGTGGGTTAGGATGAGGATCTCAGACTGCAGGGGGTCTTGACAATGAAGAGAAGGAGCTTAGTCTATCCTATAAAGGACAGAGTACTTTTAAAGGATTTTAAGCAAGAAAGTGATATGGCAAAAGGTGATTTCTAGAAGTGTCAGAAGAGAAAATAGATTAGAGAAGGGGAGACAGGAGAGAATACAGTTTAAGAAATTACTAGGAACACAATTTAGGTTGCTACCTGAATCTGTATATCCCAGCTTGGAGCAACGTTTGCTAAAATAAATATTTTTTATTCACACACACACACACACACACACACACACACACACACACTTACTAAGCAAGGTGCAGACAAATGTTACAATTTTGGGAAAGAGAAAAAACTTTCATACTCACAAATGCAGAGTTTTGCCTTGCTCTTTGTTTACATTGCAGTTGGGGTTAATATAAGTAATTGTCACTGAAGGGTTCATGAGACCCTAACAATAGTAGTTACCTACCAGGAGGGGAATGGGTAACTTATTTTCAAGGAAAGAGCAGAAATTTTTTCCTGTATACCCTTTTGAACACTTTCACCTTTGTATTTTGGACATGTATTACCTTAAAAATTGATTTTTCTCTTAAAGAGACTATTACACAATCCAGGGGAAAAAATGTTAGGGAGAATTTGCCTGCCACTCACTTCCCCTCTCCTTCTCAGAAAGAATCTAAACCTCCTTAATCAGAAAGGAATTAAAAAATCAGAAAGTTGGGATACTTGGATAGCTCAGCAGGCTGAGTGCTTGCCTTGCAACCATGAGGTCCAGGGATCAAATCCCAGCCCAGCCCATGCAAACCCATATGCTGAACTGCAGAGCAACTGGTAACTGCTGGGACAACAATGAAGATTCCCACCTCCCATGCAGGAGGCCCCCAGTTCAATTCCCACCCCAAGCAGCCCCATACCCACTTGTGTGGAATGAAACCAGGTCACAACTAATGAGGTACAACTATGGAGACTGCTCTGAGCCCTCCCTCGTATCTCTCTCTCTCTTTTCTCTCTCTCTCTCTCTTCTCTCTCTTCTCTCTCTCTCTCTCTCTCTCTCTCTCTCTCTCTCACCTCCTCTCAAAATGATAAAATAAATCTTTTAAAAAAAATCAGAAAGTCATAGGACTTCTTAGGCACAAGGCAGTGGCATTTTTGTCTACATCATTGGTTCCCAAGCAGTCATACCCCAGGGGGTACATGCTGGGACATTCAGGAGTACACAGAAAATAATCAGTAACAGTGTATATATATAACTGTGTTACGAATATTATAAATTAAATCTGTAATTTGTGCTTTTTTTAAAATTAATTAATTAATTTATTTATTATTGTTTTTGAGAGAGAGAGAGAGAGAGATACAGAGACAGAGAGAGAACTGAACTGGAGGCACTCCCCAGTTCAGCATATGGGTCCGCACGGGCCAGGGCCGGGATTTGATCCTTGGTCCCTGGCACTGCAAAGTGAGCGCTTCACCCACTGAGCCATCCCGGCTTCCCCAATTTTATTTATTTATTTATTTATTATTATTATTTTTTTTTTTTTTTGTAGTTTGTGCTTTTAGTGTAGTAATTTTTCTCTTCTAACTTATCTAATTTCCACTATTTTACATTAAGATGGGCACTGAACAAATGTGTATTTAAAAACAGCTGTTTTTAAAACAAAGGGCACAATTTATAGAAATGGGTTTCAAAGGGGCACACAAGTAAAACAATGTTGGGAACCAGGGGTCTACATTCATGGTGGTCCCCAATCTCTGAGACCAGGAAGTCAGTCTTCCTGGTGTGTCTGTTCCTAACGGCCTGGTGCCATCCTCAAGAAGCTCTTGTTGAGATGACCGACTCTACTGGTTTGGCTGGAACTTGGAGCTGGGGGACAGTGGGGGATGGTGGGGGGAGGGTGGTCTTAGATCCCTTGCTGGTTGTATTTTGGGCTTTACTAGCACCCTAATCCTGACTGTGTCAGGTGGTTCTCCTGCTGTGTGCAATGAAAGCAGACTGGGTCACTGCTCAGCAAGTAGCTGGGTGCCAATGGGAAGGAAGTGGCCATGGGAGACAGTAACCAGGAAAATGCCAAAGGAATGGAGAAGCTAGGTTGGCACAGAAGGTAGGCACACTTCCTTACCTTGTAGTAGATTTGTGAGCAGAAAGGGCCCCACATAATTGGTGGCAAAGGTGAGTTCTAGGCCCTCGGGAGTTAGTGTCCTGGGGCATCCTGGGAGGAGAAAAGAACACAGGGAGCAGGTAATGAAGGGACTACCCTGAGGGAGGCAAAGTCTGGAGGGTATATATTGAGGTTCAGTAGAAATGCCATAGGAACATGGATGTGCAAAGATGAGTCTGCTTACGGCAGGCTCTTTAGGGTTTGTGTGAATTAGATTGTTCCAGCAGGGTGCACAGATTACGCTTTGGGGCTGCCTGTTTTGGGGTCCCTGAACTAGAAAGAAGAAATGTGTTTGGGAGAAGCAAGTCAGGGCACATACCACAGATTGCAGCATTGTTAACCAACAGATGTATCTCAGGATACTTCTGCAGAAGCCACCGGGCAAAGCTCCGGATGGAGGCCATAGAGCTGAGATCCACCTCACCCAGCAGAAGGCAGGCATCCTTTGAGGCTGCTTGGATCTCAGCCAGGGCTCGCTGTCCACGCTCACGGCTACGGCAGGCAAGGATCACACAGGCCCCACGGCGAGCAAGCTCCTGGGACACAGCCTTCCCCAAACCTATAGGAGGGCAGCTTCAGACTAGGCTGGAGAATGACTAGAAGGCAGAGGAGCAAGAGGAGGGACAAGGGTACCGGCAGTGGGTGCTGCTCCTCCTTCTGCCCTCCCTGTTAAGGCTGTTGGGGGTTGAGGCCCCTAGTGAGGTGACAGGGTGGTAGGAGCACTCACCACTGTTGGCCCCAGTTACCACTGCAATCTTCCCAGTCAGATCTGTGGAGCAGTGCTGGAGGTCCCAAAGACGAGACTTATGCCAGAGCCGCACACTTAGTTTAAGCAGGACCAGAATGAGGAGGATGGAGCCAGAGCCCCAGACCAGGGTGCTGAATAGAGACCACAGCAACATAGCTGAGACTGCTGGCCTGCCACCCAGAGTGCTACAGTGGGAGAAGCGTGGTGGAAGGGCTAGTCAAAGCTGAGTGGAGTCTAGCAGTGAAGCTGGTATGGAGCCTAAGACACAAAATTTAAGGAGGCACTCACATTTGTTCAAGCAACCCGTTTGAACCTGTGAATGAGTTCCTCCTTAAATTCTATGTCCGGGCCTCTTCATTGCCTCACCCCAAGTTAAAAATCAACAGAAAGGCCAAGGTTTCTCTGAGCCCTGCATGGCTGAAATCTATCTCCAAATGAAACTTGGAATTTTCAGAGCCCCAGGAACTAGTAAAGTGAGAAATCAAATTCCTCCTGTCTTGAATCACTCTCTAGGGCCACCCCCTGCCTCCCCAGCTGAGAGCAGACGATCAGTTCTCCCAACTAACGTAGATCCCACTGCAACCCTAGGTCTGCACCTTTGTGGGGAGAAGGGTAGTTCTCCAGAATGCCTCTGCTGGGGAGTAGCCTTGGTCCTGAAGCAGGGTCCCCTAGGTCTACAGGTCAACTGCTCCTCTTCAGTTCAGTGACAGCACATACCCTTGGAAGAAACTGACAGAGATATCAGGCCCATTCTCAAGGCATTTGAGATGTTTATTTCTGGCAAGCAGACAGAAGGAAGATAGGATTCCCACCGGCTGAGGTATAGGTCTGGGGGGTAGGGGGGTGGGCAGGGGGGAGGCAGGAGGTTAGAGGGGGTTTAGTTCTTCCTTAGCTGTACCAGTCACATGGGGCTTCTGGGCATTGTCTGGGTGGAGTGCTGCTCAATGGGGGGACAGGTTCCACCTTCTTTGTCTTCCTGCTGGGGGGTGCCAGAGCTGAGCAGCATCTGGGTGGTGGGGTTCCACATGCTCACACCAGGAGCCAGCTTCACAGCCTCCACCAGCAATACTGGTTCCCACATCACGTGGGACGTGGCCTTGAGAACCCGGGGCCCGGGATGAGGCCACCTGTGAGGATCCTGGCACTCCTGGTCCTCAGGATCCAGGCCCTGTTGAGGAATGTGGGTGCACCCCGCCCACAGGTCTTTCAGCAACTCGGCCTCCCGCTCCCAGCCGCAGGGCCACTTGGCACTTGGCCACATTTGGGGACTGTGGGACAAGTCACGGAGCTCCTGGTGTGTGTAAAAAAAGCGGGTCTCGGGGATGGGCCAGGGCAACTTTGACGGGAAGACTGGCCGTGTTAGGACTTTGCTTAAAGTGGGTAATTGGAGGCCCCGTCCCAAGGCACGGGAAGGAATGCCAGGCGGGTGAGGGGAGACGGGGACTACAGGGTGGGTGTGTGGGCCTCTGGTCTGGGCCTTCTTCTTATTGCCCTGTTGGCGCCTACGGTAAGCTTCCAGGGAGCACATTTCCGTATCTGGACTCCTAACCCCAACCAGCGGGCATACCCACTGGCGCGGCAGCCGCGCAGGGTCGAGGCGCGCTACCGTGGGTTTGCAGCACGTTCGGCATAAAAGTGCACTCAGCCGCGAGTCCGGGGGCAGAAACTGCTGCAGCTCGACTGGGCTGAACGTGGTGAGGCCGCCCGTGGAGGAGCTGGTCAACAACTCATCGGAGGCTATGCTGGCCTCCTTCTTGAGCTCCGGCTGGTCCCCAGCTGCGTGCGGCTGCAGCGTGCAATAGTAGAGGTCCTTGATCGAGAACTGGGAGCTGAGGGGCTGTGCCTTCTCAGGAGATTCCTGGGGGCTGGCTACCAGGGGCAGCTCCAGAGAAGGGTGGGGACTGCCAGTGGGAGCCATCTCTACCGATAGCTGGAGGCTCCTATTCAAGGACCTAGACGAGGACAGGTGGTCTCCTCCCTGGCCTTCCAATTCCTCTAAAGGACACCCAGGCCCTGACTCCTGAAACAGCTCTGGGGTGCTTGGGGGGCCAGGGGTGTCTCTCAGCTCGGGAGACCGCTTCCAAGATTCCATCTGCTCCTCAAAGCCTCTACTCATCCACGATCTTCCTAAAGCAATCTGGTCCACGCTCCCTTGGTCCTGGGGAAATTGCACGGAGGGTGGAGGTGGGAGGTGGATGGTGAGCCATTGGAAAGGGAGAGAGGAACTAACGGTGGAGGAGTCCAGAGGCCCCAAGAACAAAGAACCCACTGGGGCAGGGGTTAGGATTGGCAGGAGCTGGGGCTGCGCTTACTTCTCTTTGGAAGGTCTCCTCCACTGAGGCGGGAGCATGGAGCACGGGCACGCATCCTTGAGCCCAAGCATCAATTGTACATGGCAAGGGCTCCTCGTCCTCAGCCCACGTGGGGTTCTCAGCCACTGCAGATTCTCCCTCGTCCCGAACCAGGAAGCGCCACTCAGTGATCTGCAGCATGGCCTCCCTTGCCTGACTGATGGTGAATGGAATGCACTGTGGAGGCGAGAGAGGGGTCTCAGCTGGGCAGGAAGTGTCCAGGAGTGGGGAGATGAATCTGGGGGACCCAGATCCAGGCCCACCTGTTTAGTCAGGTAAACTTTGAAGGCAGAATCCATGACTCGTGTCAGCAGATCGTCCAAGATGTCCCCCACCACGTCCTCGCCCTCCTCCACAGCCATGAGTGTCATCCACTCAGCTTCAGTGAGCCGCCCAGGAACGATTTCCACCTGTGGCACCGGCACTGTAGGAGGCCGTGCCTTCTCCACCTTGGAGCGGGTCATCCCACGGTCTCGGGCCTGCCTCTGTGGGAAAGGAACAGGGCAATGAGGGCAGGAAACCCAGGAGTGGAACAGAGAAGCAGTTATTGGCTAGGAGAAAGCTTTTTGAAGTTGTCTAGTCGGAAGGAAAAACCTTTTGAAAGGGACAATTTACTTGGAGCCTACTGTGTGACAGACACTTTTAGGTGTTTGACCTAGATGATTTAATTTCATAACAGCTCACTAAGCCCATTTCACAAAGAAACGGACATTTGACACAAGTTAACCAGTACGTGCTTGGGAGCAACCAGTAGGTTTTAAAACAATTAGACTTTCAAGTGCAGCCGCAGAATTATTTATTCCCTTTCTTCCTTCTGAAATTCTTAAAATGGATAATTTATGTGGCAACACCTCTCCCCAATGCCTGGTTTATACATTTCAATGGGTACATCAACATAAGAGACTTATTGCATGCATTAGCTGTTTCCAAGTCACTTCTTGTTCTCGGGCTCTACACCACCCATTTGACCCCATCCCTCAGCTTTCGAGTGCGACAGAGCGAGCGTGTGAGTGGGCGCGGTGCAGGTGGAGGTTCCCTGCACTAGCATCAGACGTGGATTGCTCGCTTATCTCGATAGCCTGCGTAGCTGGCCCACGGTTCCTGACACCGACCTTAAGGGCCGATCCCGGCTCTGGCGCATTCCCAGCTGAGCTGAAGCTCACCGAGCTTTCATGTGCCATAGTCGCCGCTGTCGCTCCAAAAGTCTCGGTTTCAGCTGCTTCCCCACCCGCTGCTGCCGCCCTGCCTAACGTGCAAGCAGTGCGCAGGGCCGCTCGCTCCGCCCACAGTTACCCCGGCAACCGCGTCGCGCACTGCACGTTGGGGTTGCTCGCCCCGCCCAGCAGCCCTACGTACGTGCGTCGTCTCTATGGTGGCGGCGGATTCGGAGGGACTGAAAGATCCTAGAGTCAGGCAAGCCGACCTGGGGCTGCTGGTGTGACCCCTGACCCGGGCCGGGGGCTTTCGGGAGCCGAACCGAGGGAGGAAGGGTCTGGGAGCTACTCTGACTCAACCTGCCTTGTCTCGGGCACTTGGGGCCACCGGGTCCTGTGCCATCACCATTCCTCCTCTAGGATTCCGCTCTCGCCCCATGACACAACCCTAGGGCTCCCTCTCTTGCCCCACGAAACCCTCCCCATGCTAGACGCCCCCCATCACCATCCTTGGGGGCCCACCATTACATTATGACCCAGTCTCGGGGGTCTCCCCCCTGCCTTATGGCGGCACCCCCCGCAGGAACCGCTGCTGTGTCTGTTTACCCCTGCTCTTTTGGTGGTTCGGGCGTCTCTCCCCTAGGATGTTCCGCCGGGAGCCCTCTATTCCCCTTCGAGGCTCTGCGGCCGCCCTGTGCAACAACCTCAGCGTGCTGCAGCTGCCTGCCCTCAACCTCACACATTTTGGGGTAGTCCATGGACCCAGCGCCCAGCTTCTGAGCGCTGCTCCTGAGGGTGTGCCCTTGGCCCAGCGCCAGCTCCACGCTAAGGAGGGAGCTGGAGTGAGCCCCCCACTTATCACTCAGGTGAGGCACAGAGTTGGGAGTGGTGTTGATGAACCCAGTCCTAAGCCCTGTCCTTCCTCTGCAAACCTCAAGGAATAGTCCTTCCCCAACCCTCTGAATTTCAACTCTTCTGAGTCCTCATACCTCCCTCTCTGACCACGTCTCCCTGCTCTTGTTCACCTCCCTCCAGGTCCACTGGTGTGTCCTCCCCTTCAGAGTATTGCTGGTGCTCACCTCACATAGAGGAATACAGGTAAGAGGAGGACCTTCCTGACCTCCCCAGCTAGTGCTCTGAACCCCTCTCCTAAATCCGAAGAGCCTTCCCCACTTGCCTCTAAACACTCCCAGATTCCACACATGCTTAGCCCACCCGTATTTCTCATCTTCATCCCTTCTGTCTTTTCCAGTTCTCAAGTGCCATCTCCATTATCTGCCCCTTTGCTAGTTGTATGACATTGGGCAATTTAGTTAGCTTCTCAGAGCCTTAGTGTCCTCCTCTGTAAAATACAAATAAAAGTAGTGCCGACCTGCCAGAGTTGTTTTGAGTTTAAATGGGCTAAGGCTAACATGAGTACTCAGCACAGCCCAGCAAAGGTTAGCTGGGTTGTGCCCCTGCCCTTGCCTTCATCTTCCAGGTATATGAGTCTGATGGCTCCGTCATGGTCTATTGGCACGCACTGGACTCTGGAGAGGCCTCTCCAGGTACCTGCAGGACTAAGTCGGGTGTGGGTAGGGAGTGTTTTCTGGGGCTGGAGAAGGCTCTAATAGTTTTCCCCTTTTATACTCAGTACAGGCTGTGTTTGCCCGGGGAATTGCCTCCAGTAGCCACTTCATCTGTGTGGGTGAGGGGGCCAAGGGAAGGGCATTGGGGGCTGCTGGGATATAGGGGTGTGGGGCTTTGGCCAGGAGGATGCTGAAGGTCTGAGGAAATTGCAGAGGGATAGAGGGAAGGGTACAAGTAAATGGGGGGCATGGTCTGAGAGACTCCAAAATGCCATGCAAGGGTTCAGAGGGGCAGGGAGGGATAGAATAAGGGTAGTCATGGAGGGGCAGAACTTTTGGAAGAGAGAGGAGTTGTTTAATAAGATTTCTGGGATGGAGGGAGTGCTGAGTGTAGTGGCTGGAGACTCAGAAGGACAAGGATGTACTGCTTCTGCAGGAACGTGGTCAGGCCAGGTACTGGTATTTGACATCCCAACCAAGGGTCCCAACATTGTACTGAGTGAAGAGCTGGCTGCACACCCGACATCAGTCACAGACATTGCCAGTGAGCCTGCCCAGGGACAGGTGAGTGGATTCCCCTTTCCAATTCCAGTGAGCCTGGGAGCCTTCCCCACCTTGGGAGGCAAGAGACCTGGATTCAAGACTTGGCTCTGCCACTAAGCAGCTGGATGACTTTGGGCAAATTACTGCACTTTCTTAGGCATCAGCAACATCTCATCAGAGATAATTTACATTTCTGAGGCATTTAATGGTTCGCTAACATTTTTCAATACTAGTAAATTGAGTTGGGAGAGATGGGTTCTAAGATGCTTTCCAGCTCTAACCTGCAGCTTCCTTCTCTGGATTTGGGCAAGTCCTACCTGTGCAGGCCCACCTATAGTGCCACCCTCTCCAGGAAGCCTTCCCCTTATTCCAGCTCCCACTGATCTCCCTTAGCTAAACCCTGAAGTAGTACTGCCCTCAAAAACAACTCTTGTGTCCCCAATTAGATTGAGAACAGGGTTTGTATTTTCTCATTTAAATCCTCTACTGAACCTGGCCCAGAGCTAGGCCCATAGGCTATGCTGGCTGGCTGCAGTTGGGGCTCAAGAAGCCGAGTCTAGTCATGACTGACTGGCTGGCTCACTGTTAAAAGGTCCTAACACTGTGGCCTGTTTCATCATCCATCTACTGAAGACAATTATATGCCACCTCCTAACATATGGTGTGTGTGTGGGAAGGAGGGTAGAGAGACTTAGAAATTCAAGGAAAGCATTTTATGCTTCCCTAGGGAACCCTGGGTCCACCCTGTGAGGGTTTCACATCTTCCCTTTCCCTGGGGAAGCAAAGGTGCAAATACTGCCTTCCCCTGTATATAGGACCCAGCAGGGAAGAAAGGGCTGATCCTGCCTTTCCCCTCAGGACTGCATGGCTGACATGGTGACAGCAGATGACTCAGGCTTGCTGTGTGTCTGGCGGTCAGGTCCTGAATTCAAGCTATTGACCCAAATTCCAGGATTCGGGTAGGTGAAGCAGAAGGGGCTGAGGCCCTCCAGAGGCAGCTTCAGGATGGGGAATGTACTTAAGTCTGGAGAAATTGAAGTGCTGCATCGCCTTGGCAGAGTTCCATGTACTTCTGTGCAGCTGTGGCAGGGGACCGTAGCAGCCGGCTATGGGAACGGGCAAATACGTCTGTATGAGGCCCGCACAGGAACTTTGCACATCCAGATCCACGCCCACGCCCGGGCCATCTGTGCCCTGGACCTGGCCCCCGAAGTGGGCAAGGTCAGTCTCCTCCTCCATCCCTCAATTTCATTGTTCCTGGTGCTGAAATGCTGAGAGGAACTCTCAGACTTGTCTCTGCCACTTGGTGTAGCCCTCTGCCTGTGCCCCTGGACCAGCCACTCTAGCCTATGCCAGTGCCCTGACAGCATGTTTCAACTCCCACTCGTCCTTGCCTTTTTTTTAACAGCTACTGTCTGCAGCCGAGGACACCTTTGTACACCTCTGGAAGCTGAGCAGAAGCCCAGAGAGTGGCTATATTGAGGTATGTGTGGCTATAGGAGCAGAAAGGGGGTCCCAAGCATGGTGTAGCAGGCCCTGAGCAGCCCTCTTCTCTCCCAGGTGGAACACTGCCATGGTGAGTGCGTGCCCGACACCCAGGTGTGTGGTGCCCGATTCTGTGATCCCTCGGGCAGCTCCTTCGCTGTGACTGGCTACGACCTCGCTGAGATCCTGCGATTCAGCAGTGTATAAGAGGAGAGCAGCCCTCCTGTCTCCCGGTGGTATTTATAAAGTATCTCCTCCACCTAGCCCTGGTCTGATTACTCAGTTATCAGTATCCTTCCTAACCAGTGAACTAAGCTCCTTGGGGAGGAGAGGATGGGGCAGGTCCAGCCCAAGCAGAGAGGCAACCTGTTGTCAAGAACCAGGGGGAGGCTGCTGTTAAATAACTTTAATGGTTGATGAGAGTGTCACAAGGGAGATGTGTTCCCTCCCAGGGCTCTTCAGTGGTGTCCTCAAAGCTGGTTAGTGCAGGCTGTAGGGCAGGGTTGGTTCCAGTTTTCTCCCAGGAAGGGTTTAGGGGGTCCCAGCCAGCCTCAGAATGAGCCCCTCAAGACCATGGCAACTACAGCTTAAGAGGAGCTTCTGCCCCCTGTCCCCAGCCTACTCCCAGTCCAGCAGAGGAAGGGGCGGCCACGCTAGCCAACCTGCTGCAGACAGCGCCGTATCCAGAGCCCAGCTGCACGCAGGTCCTCTCCTCTTCAGGCCAGATCCTGTTGCCAGTACCTTTCTCTCTCACACTGGTGACTGGAGCCAGGCGCGGGGCAGGCCTTTGCCACAGAGGCCTCTGGACCGTGGGGATCGATGAGGGGGAAGAGGGGCCACCGAGCAGGAAGCCCCGGGGGAGTGGTCGGGGGGCACAGCATCCAGGGAGAATGTTCGGGGTCGCCCCCATGGGAGGGGGTGGGTCCGGGCTGGGGCCATTGAGGCAGGTGAGCAGGTACTAGGCAGGGCAGGCTGGTCTGTAAACATGGCTAGCCAGGGTGGGGGTGTTTCCAGCCTTGCACCCTCCCGCTGGGCCAGGATGTCTGTCACCGCTGCGATGTCATCCAGCGGTTCAATAGCTGTAGCACCGGGAAGGGGTTGAGGGGAGGGGTCTAGTCAGAGCTTAGGCTCCAGGCCTACCCAGTCCTGACCATCACCTGTCACTGTAATAGGAAGAAAGCAAAGCCCGAATCTCAGATGAGACTGCATTATCCTGCAGGAGCAGTCCCTCAGCAGGCCCCCCTGGGGCGACAGGCTCTGATAAGACTGTGGGATAGAGTGCAGGGTGGATGGGGATGAGCAGTGGACAGAAGTGCATGAAGACATCAAGAAAGAGGAGGAAAAGGAAAGCAATGCCAAGCAAGTGGACATCAGAGGAAGAGACAGGAAGCCGCATGCAGAAAGGGAAACAAAAAAGAAGAAATTAGGCAAGAATTCAATGAAATGAATCTGGTGCTTTGGGGTTTTTTTGACCTTTGTGGAGGTGGTTCTAAGAGTTGGAGAAGAGACAAGAATACAACAGGACTGGGTGGGACTTGGGTCCCCAGAGATCTGCCTTAGCCCAAAGTGTACTTTCTGTCTGTTTCCACCATCTGGGTTCCCTTGAAGCCCCCAATCCCACTCTCCTTTGGGTTCTGGGAGTATACTTTCACTCACCCATCTCATGGTACAAGGACCCCTGCTTGGCTAGTACTTGGGGTGGTTTGCGGGGAGCAGGGGCTTCAATCTTCATGATTTCATCACAGCACTGCTTCCACTGGCCTGAAGGGAGAGCAGTGATTGGGGGTGAGGAGGGAGGACTGAGAGGGACAGGCTACCCTCTCCCCTGCTACATTCTTGAAACAGGCTGATGGTAAAAATAACAAACCCCAGCTCCTCCCAAAGGTTCAATCCAGCCCCCTCCTCTTACTCATGTCAAAGAAAAGCTGCCACAGAGCCTCCATCCAGCTCTGCAGGGCTCCCCGACTCTCTGTCTGAAGGGTGTGCGTCACTTCATCCTCCCCATACTGGTTACTGATGCTCAGGGTGAAGGGCCGGCCTGCAGCCTGGTCCAGCTCCCCTGCCCGGACTCGAGTCTCCTGCAGGAACAATACAGGGGCCTGCTTCCAACTCCACCTTGGTCACAGAAGTCAGCAGTGACTAGGCAGGCTTGATTATCCTGCCTTAGAAAGAAGAGCTGTGGGGCTTTCACCAAACCCTCTCCTTTGCCTCCTACTGACCAGAGTGAGAAGGGAGAGCAGGAAAGGACTGGGGATGAGACAAGTGGTCCTCAGTCAGGGAGAGGGGTTGGGCGCGAGAAGGCATGGAGACAGGCAGGAGCACTGAGGCCTAAGGTTCCTCACTGTTTCCATAAAAGCTGGCAGGAAAGTCAGCAAAAGGGCTAGAGGACATAGGGGTCGTTGGACTTGGGTTGGCAGAGGAAATAAGGAAAAGGTGGAGTAGGTACAGACTGGAATCTGAGGAGGAGGATGGAAGGAGGATGAAAAAATCTTAAACTGGCTCTAGAACCCTCTCAGAACTGGCAGGGGCTGAGGCTGGTGAATAGAAGGGATGATGCTTTTCCAGTGATGCTGCTCGTGGAGTATATGGTCCCTCAGCATTCCTGGCCTCGCAGCTGGGTAGGGTGCTATGAGCAGCATGAGGCTTTGATCTCTCTGAGATCTGTGCCCACCCTCCTGGGGTCCGAAGGTGAGGTGCCCCAGCCCTAGCACCTGGTGGTTTGATCTCAGGGGACCCATCACCTTGTTGATCGCAATAGTAAACAGTGGTTCTTCCCCGGTGTCCGCATCTTCAGGTTGCCGGTAACAGAAGAGGTTTGTGCCTTTCAGGACTCCATGCACGTGTGCCCAGTCCTGCCACTCCCCAGCTTGCTGCGTAAATGATTCCAGGTTTCCTGGGGTGATCGCAACCCCAACACCCTTCTTCCCAGCCCCCCATCAAGAATCTGCTCCTTTCTGGCCACCCTTCTGAGTCTCTCATTTTGCCACACCCCTCCTTCTACCCATATCTTGCTTTTTCAGTAGTTCTTCAATTCCCAAGGGATCCAGCTCTCTGCCTTTTCCCTATTTCCTTCCATTCCTCAGGGCCCCTCACCTGCACCCTGAGGGAACCACTTGCAGTAGGCTGAGTCATGCAGAGAGGTTGAGCCACCAGGCGGCAACACACACTACCATAAAGGGGCAGCCAGGCAGGGTTCTCCTCTGGAGGAGAGGAAGTGCAGGGTGAGGGTGGGGGATGAGAAGCGGACCATCCAAGGGCCCCTCTTCTCACCGTTGGTGTCCCCCGCGTGCACACATACTCACCATGGCTGGCAAGGGTGAGGTCATGTGTGCGGAACCCATCTTGCACTGCTGCCAGGGTGAGCGTGCTATGAGCCAAGAGGTGGTAGCGAGGACCGCTGCAGGACAGATGGAGAAGTGGGCCTCAGCCAAGTGCAGGGCAAGTGAGGACCATGTTAGTGAGGGCAAGAGCCGCAGGGCTGAGCACTCCTGCTTCGGTGTTCCAGCAGCACCACAGAAAACCAGCTGGCCTCGCCCCCAGGGGTTGGGAACAAACATTTACTGAGCTCCTGCTAAGTGCCAGGCCTCCTGCTTTATTATATATGTTATCCTACTGCATTCCCACAACTGCCCTCTGAGGTTGATGGCATTCTTCAGTTAATAGATGAGGCAGCTTGAGGTGTAGAGAGCTTAAGAATTTTGCCCCTAAGTTATAGCTGGTAGTTAGTGAAGCTGGAATTTGAACTCATGTCTGTCTCCAAAATCAGCATCCTGTTTGTTATCCTAGAGCAGGGGTGGCGAACCTTTTGGCGATTGAGTGCCAAAGTTTATGAAATAAGAGTATACTCACTCGACTCACGTGCCAACCCATCAAGTGAGTGAGAGGTATCGATTATTTTTATGTCTATAAGAGCATAAACAATAATTTTTTAAATGGTATTCACAGCTCCGCGTGCTGAAATAATTGCTCCACGTGCCACTTTGGGCACGCGTGCCATTGGTTTGCCACCCCCGCCCTAGAGGTTCTCAAACTGTCCTCAGAGGCCCAGTGGTTCCACAGGGTGCTTCCGGCAGCCTGTCGGTACCACCACAGAGCCCAGGCCACTCTCCTCCAACCAGGGCGCTCCCATCCACGTCAGATGCATTTGCTGCTATAAAACAGGGAAGACCTGGGAGCTTAGCTCTCCCTGCATTTCTGCTGGTGTCCGTTGGCTTGGGCCCAGCTTTGAGTGCCTCCCAGCTATGTGGCCACTGCTCATCCATGTGCGCATGTTCTGGCAGCAGTGCAAAGTGGGTTCTGCATGTCCCCCCAGCTCAGAGGTCACCCATAGCCAGGACACACATCTCAGTGCAGTGGGGGAATACAGGGCCTTACCCCACAGCTGGGGTGGGGAGCAGGATGGGACTGCTCCCTGAACCCCCAGCATTCTCCAGGGATGCCCGGACACGCCTCCCAGAGGAGCGGCCTAGGGAGCTGCTGAGTTTGGTGGCAAGCCTCTTGGGAGCGCCAGCCAGGGCCCCCTCTTCTTCCATGCAGGCCCCATAGAGCTCCAGCCGCAGTTCAAAGTCCGGCCCTGCCTCAGTGCTATAGACGTGTGGGAGGAAGAGAAGGATGGTTCTGGAGAAGTCCAGGGAGGCATGAGGGGTGGGGGCTGGGGACGCATGTGGTACAAGCTTAGGACAACTCCACCAGAAGGCCCAGCTCCTTCCACCCCCCCACCCCCCCACCCCCGTAGCTACCTCCTCAGGGCACTGGAGCAGAGTGGAGAGAGGAGGGAGCCACAGGGATGAGGTACTCACAAGAGCAGGCTGTTCAGAAAGGAGATGTCTGTGAGGGTCCTGTCCACCAGGACCATCTCTGTGTCCTGAATGTCTTCCCCGAGCTGCAGCAGCAGGAACACAGCCCAGCGGTGCAGGTCTGGGAACAAAGGGCAAAACTGGTTTTAAAAAAAAATGCCACACAGACTCCCATGAATTTATCTCAGTGTGTGTGGAACTCACCGCCTTTGTTCTTGAAATATTCTGTGTCCTTCCACATGAGTGGAATCCGGAGGTCTAAGGGACAGAGGGGTAGGAAATGGGTATTGAGATGGGGAGGAGATCTTGTGGTTGGCCCAGGAGCTCCAGAGGCTGGGATAACTGTACTTACCAGAGACGCAGACCCGGCCTCGGCAGGGCGAGCGCTCAGCCAGTGACCCACTGTCAGAAGGCCTGTGGGCAAATCACAAGGTCCTTGCCTGGCCTCCAGATGCTGCTCTCCCTGCTTCTTGTTCCCAAGGGCTCTAGGACCACGCCCCATCCAGCCCAGCCAGCCCCTAGGTCCCCAGCCAGAGGGGCTGTTATAGATTGAACCCAGGGGGCTGCTGGGCATGGGGTCACTGAAGTCACACTGGCTCACACACTACAAGCTCCGACCCCCCCTCCCTAGCACCCTCCCTCCCCAGACAGGTGCCAGGGACCCATGGGGCTTGAGGGGCCAGGACCACACAGAGAATCCCTCTCAAGGGCTCTTGTCCATTGAAGCTGGGCTTGAGGGAGTCTGCAGCCTCTCTTTGTAACAGTAAGGGAAGCTGCTCCTCTACACCATGGCATCACTTCCTAGATAACAGGAAGGTGCTGGGTCAGTCATAAAATCACGTTTGACTAGTGCTTGACTGGAAGAAACCCAAGTAGGAAACCTTTGTGTTCCATCTGTCACAGGCCTCTCTCCTCCTCCCCGTTAGCTGTGATTTCTCCTTTACCCTTGTGGCTAGATAAGCTGAGCCTTCCCAATGCCCCAAGTTCCCCAGTCGCCCACTGCAGGGCCCCAAACACCCAGCCTTCCTCACTTCCCTGCCCATCATCAGGACTCCCGAGTGTGTGTCATCTCTCCCTAGGGTGACAGCCAGTTTACCTGTACTAATTCATAATGCCATTGACATAATTAGCAACTTGGGCCTTAAGTTAAATGATATGGTACTGATGGTGATATGGTTAGCTGTCAGGGACTCGGGGTATATCTCAAGTCACACTGTCTAGGCTGTGTGGGGACATAAGCAGGGCAGAAGCTGATGGCTGCCTCTCAGGAGACAATAAACTCATAGGAGAAGCTGTCCCCTGCCTGCTTGCCCTGCCTTTAGCGTCATGGAGCAGATATAGAATGGGTTCTCTGCCTTCCCTGCAGCTTTGTGGGTGAGCTCCACAGGGCTCCTACCAACCCCTCCTCATGTCAGCCTTCCCGGCTGAGCTGGGACCTGCTGGGACCTTTTCCCACTCAGCCATGTGGGGTCAAGCAGACTACTTTGCCAGAGGCCAATGTTCCAAATGACCAATTTACAAAAAAAATGGCCAGTTCTTGGCATGATCAATTTACTGAATATTTTCTCCAACATTTTAGTTTTATCAGAGCATCACCTCAACCATCGCACTGCAGATCTGTCAGATCAGCAGAGTCTAATGTCAGTGCAGCTGTGTTTCACACACAGAAGCAGAACCCTTTTAGGATGAACAATCTAATTTGTGTGAAGGTAAGCTTTCCCTTCAATGCTTGTTTGTTTGTTTTTTCCTTACATAATCCCTGCCTCTGATAGTGAACCCCAGGTAAAATGAAATATTGTCAGTTTGTGGTAAATTGGCCATTCAGCAGATTGGCCATTTGGTGAACTGGCTTTGAGAAAACTGGCCTTCCAGAAGCCAGGCCACCAATGGAAAACAGATCACAGGCAGGGCTTATCAGATTAGCGCTTTTGCATCACTACTCCTCAGACTGCTTACTTTTCACCAGACACATTGGCTTTCCTAAATCTAGCCCTAGCTACTCACCAGTGCAGCTCTGGTGAAACACCAAGGTGTCTTCCAGGCCCCTGATGTGGGAAGGTCCACACATGCTGCACCACTACCCCCAGCAGTCCTCGCCTCCCCCTTGCTCACCGCCGGCCTGTCTTCCCCAGCACCTGCGCCTCCTTGCGTCGCTGCAGCTCGCCCATGTAGCTGAGGATGCGGCTGTTGCACACCAGCAGGCTCTTGGTGGCCTCCAGAGCCTGTTCACGCTGGGAGCAGGCTGCCAGCAGCTTGCAGGCCCCTTCCCTCATGCGGATCTCATGGTCTAGCTTTCTCTGCAACTCTGTGTCCTAGCCACAGTGGGGAGAGGATGGAAAAGACATGGCGGTTGGGACAGGCAGAAGTACCCTCCAGTTCCCAAGTGGGCTGTGGCCCAGGAAAAACTAACAAGAAACATATTTCAGATACCCCAAGGGCATGGGTTGAGTCTCAACCTCAGCTGCCCAAGAATAACCAGAGCATCTTTGTAAACATACAGATCTCTTCATGCACTTGATGGGGGAAGTAGACATTCCATTAGCCTCTTTTGAGCGCAGTTTGGAAAAATCTGTGACAACTACAAATTCATATATCCTTTGATTCAGCTATCCAATATCTAGTTTATCCTACTGATGTAGTTATACAGGTGGGCAAAGCCATATTTACTGTGGCATTGTTTTAAAAAAAACAAGATTAAAAGTCCTCCAACAGGGCATTGGTTAAACAAGTTACAGCACATCTCTACCGTGGAATATGGAATACTGCCAACATTGTGAGTTAGACATGTGTGCAGACATGAAACAATGTTCAGAATATATGAAGTGAGAAAAGTAGAACAATATTATAGCATGCTCCCATTTGTGCACAATACATACACATGCATTTACATAGACACAGATATGCATAAAGTAGTAGTGGTAGCACTACTACTGGGAGCCAGGAATGGAAAACAGATTATGCTGTATGTATATGTACCCTTCTTTACTACTGTACTGTTAGAAATTGCTTTGCCTTTTAAAAAAATTAAATAACCTCAGTTAAAAAAAAGTAAAGTACCAGGCCCTGTCTCAGATTTGCAAGATAAGAATCTGAGTGGGGCATGTGCATATTTTAACCACCAACTAAAGAGAACAAACCGTTAGTAAAGGCCATCCTGAGTTACCCTAAAGACTCAAGTGATGGGGGGTATCTAGTTGGTAAGGGAGCAGAGGAGAAGGAGCATACCACCTAGAGTTCACTCCGTACACACCCCAGATTAGGGGTCTGCAACCTGCTGGCCCTCTGAGCTTAGGAGGTGAGGACAGAGGCAAGGAATGGGGACGGCAAGGCAGGAGCTCAGGAGTGAGGGCCTGAGCAGGCTGGCACAGGGCCAGAGCGGGGGTTTCTGGGAGACGCACCATAATGCTCAGGAACATGCACTCAGAAAGGAGCCCTATAGGGAAGCCGGGATGGCTCAGTGGGTTAGGCGCTCACTTTGCAGCCCTGGGGACCAAGGATCGAATCCCGGCCCCGGCCCCGGCCCGTGTGGACCCATATGCTGAACTGGGGAGTGCCCCCTGTTCACTTCTCACCAGGGCGAGACCCCGGTCCAGTTCCTGCCCTGTGCAGCCCCGCACCCACCTGTGGAGTGAAACTATGTGGAAAAACCAATGATGTGCAACTATGGAGACTGTTCTGGGCCCTCCCCCTTCTTTCTGTCTCTGACTGTGTGTGTGTGTGTGTGTGTGTCTCTCTCTCTCTGTCAAAAACAATAAATATGGGAAAGCTGGGATGGTTCAGTGGGTAAAGCGCTTGCTTTGAAGCCCCGAGGACCGAGGATCAAATCCTGGCCCCGGCCCATGCAGACCCACATGGTGAACTGGGGTGTGCCCCCAGCTCAGTTCTTGCCAGGACTTATGTGGAAGGCTTCCGGCCCAGTTCCTGCCCTGCACAGCCCTGTGCCCACCTGTGGAGTAAAACTATATGGAAAGCTAATGTCAACTATGGAGACTGCTCTGGGCCCTCCCCCTTCTCTCTGTCTCTGTCAAATATCAATAAAATAAATCTTAAAAAAAACAATAATAAATAAATCTTTAAAAATAAATAAATGAATAAGAAAGGAGCCCTGGAGGTCCTGGCACCAAGCAGAGGGGGAGAGCACCAGTGTGACACAAGACGAACCTGGGTCTGAGTCACAGCCTTGCTGCTTGTCTTGAGAAGCTGGAAAGACACTTCTTGGAGAAGCAATGGAGAATTTACTCAACCTCCCTAAGCCTTGGTTTCTCCATCTATAAAATGAGGATGGAAATAGTCTCCACATCCTAGGGTTGTGAGGATTCAGTGAGACAGGGAAGTAAAGGACTAACAGCACAGTGCCCAGCACTTGAGAATGGTGGAGATGCTCATTTTAATGATGCTACTTCCACAGCAGTAGCATTCGCCCAACAAACATTGGAGCATCCCTGTGTTGTCCGAGGCTCCATTTAAAATCCAGCTGGGAGGTAAGAGATGTATACATTAACAGCTGCTCCATAAGTGCCTCGTCATGGCATAAGTACACTCATAGGAGACAGACCCTGTTTGCTTCTGGTTGAGTGATGGGGAAGGCTTCAGAGAGGTGGAAGACTAACCCCATTACAGTATGCAAATCAGTTCAGGAGGCATTGGGTTGGAAGATGGGGGTGAATGTGATCACCCAAAACATGTCTTCTCCCTCACACCAGGTCTCTTCCACACCCCATGCCCATGCTTCTGTCCCTGTTAGCTCCAGCTCTCAAGTCTCTAAGACATGAACACCCTAAATTCCTGTTTCCAAAAGCGTTGTTCAGCCCCACTGCAGATCCTTCCTTCACTATTCCTGGGCTACTGAGCAAGGCCAGACTCTCATCACCCCTTACCTCAGTACTGTTCCCCTTCCTGACCCTGTAGAAATAGGCTAACAGGGTACCAAAGCCCCCTCCCCCAGAAAGCCCTCGAGACTATACAGCTCCCCCTAGCCCCGCTAAATATCTGCACCAGGGCCCCACCTCTGCTAAGCTTCCCTGCCTCAACCCCCATCCCATTCTGCACCAAGCTTCTGCCACCAATACTCGCAAGCGAGTGAGAGCCGGGGGGTGAACAGATAGGCATCCCCAAGGCCCCTCCTGGCTGGCTTCTCCATCCCGGCCCCAGCACTCACGGATCCTTCCCTAGCCCTGGCCATTGCCCTTGCCAGGCCAACGCAGACAACGCACGATGCTCCGGTCCGGGAGCCGCAAAGCTCCGGTGCCTGCGCAGCCGCCCCCGCCCCCGCCCCCGCCCCCGCCCCCGCTGCGGGAGCTCAGGGAGTCGGTGACATCAGCTCCCAATTGCCGCGAGACCGGCTGAGGGGCTCCGGAGCGCTGGCGGTCCCATGAGCCTGGCCTGATTAGGCTCGGGGATCCGGGGATCCGGGGATCCGGGGATCCCGGGCTCCGGGTGACGCAATCACGGAGACCCAGTCGCCCTGAGACGCTGATCTGGAAAGGGCTTCAGCCCAGGGCTTGGAGATAGAGCTGCAGCAGGTCCCTGCGGCTGCCCTCCAAGGTGACCCCGTACGTAGGAGCATGGGGGAGGAGGCTAGCGTACGATCAGGGCAGCTAAAGTCCCTGGGCCCGGCCCAGCCCAGATGAGCTTGACTAGGGACCCAGGACACCTCTGCTACCACCCGCCCATGGCCTCTGGACCCAAATCCACTCTCCCACGGTAGAAGTCCAGGCTCCAACCCTTTGGGCAGAGCATCTCAGGAATCCTGGTGAGTTTCTGGATCCCTGTGCTTTGCACACACTCATCTCCCCACCCCAGGAATAGCTTCCTGTCGCCCCCTCTTCACCCCCACATCCCCTCTCCCCAAAGAGGCAGCTTTTTCACCAGACTATCCAGGGAAAGAGCCCAGAGCTGGATGTCAGCCTGACCAGGGTCAGGGCCCAAGAGGCTGAAGGAGGATGAGTAATGGGCAGAAACCCAAACACAAATTAGATCCTCCAGGGACATCTTTTCCCATCCCTGACTTCTGTCCCTGACTTCCTGCTCTGCTTCACCTTCTGTTCCCTTCAGGGCTAAACTCAAATCCTGGCTTAGGAAATTCACTAGCTGTGAGAACTTAACCTCTGTAACCTCAGTTTGTAAACTGGGGGAGTATTTCATCTCCTTCATTACATTGTTTGAGGACTAAGTGGGAAAGTCTAACCTCTATCTGAGCAGCACATATTTAAAAAACAAACTTTCTCTCACTCATACTTCCCCTTTACTTGCAGCTTAACTTGCCTCCTCCAGAAAGTCTTGGATTTACTCTTCCATGACTACACATCTCTCTTGCCAATCCCTGAAACTTCAATGAGTCTCTCTTGGGGAGGAGGGAGAGGTACTGCTGAGCGTTGTGGAGAAAGAACACAGCACCCTCCACCCATAGCTGGAGAAGAGGTGGCAAAAGTGAAACCTAAGGCCCCTCCTCCACCCCAGAACTTGGGCAGACCTCCCATGAATAAAAATTACATTGGGGATGTATATGTGTGCAAATTTAAACATTTAAATACCTAGACCAGTTCTGAACAATAAAATCTCCTGCAATGATGGAAATATTCAGTAGCCATCTAGCACTTGACATGTGGCTAAAGGAACTAATTTTTTTAACTTTGTTTTAACTAAATTATAAATAGCCACATGTAATTAGTGACATGGACAGTGCAGAGGACCTCAGATGGCAAATAGGTTTTATCTCATGTGCCAACAGGACAACAGGTAGTGTCAGAGTCCCAACAGGCTCAGTGAGCACTGTTCTGCATACTAGAAAAAAGTGACCCTCTCCTGCCTCTGCCTGGCACCTCTGTGAAGGAAACAACCTGCACAATTTATGCCAAGATAATGCTGAGAAAGATTCTGAGGCTGCATGTGGGCTTGCTGGTAAAGAGTGCCATGAATGACTAGTAACATCTCCTATGATCAGGGAGTAGGGGTTTGGACCAAGAGGGGCAACACATGGGAAATAAATTGCTATCCTAATCTAGACTCTTTATAGTCCTGCCTCCAACCTCCCTCAGCAGAAAACTCCTGCCTGGTCCAGATGGTCATTTTCACAGCTTCCTCCATTTTCCCATCTCAGTCAATGGCCACACGCGTGGCCCATGCTTAGCCATACACCTAGGAGTCACCCTGGAGTCCTGTTTGCCTTGACCCTCACATTCCATCAACCAGCAAGCCCTGTCAGCTCTACCGAGATCATTTGAAATCTGCCCATTTCTCATCTCCATCATGAACACTTTCATCCACATCACCAGGTTCACTCCCCTGATGCTGTAACAATCTCCCATCTGGTGGTCTTCTGCTACTTCTGTTGCCAACCTTCCTTTCTTCTACTCCCATCCCCACCTAGTCTATTCTCCTAAGCAGCCATCAATTTAAAACAGATGAGTCGTCCCCCTGCTTTAAACCCTCCTATGGGCCAACATCACACTGAGAGTAAAATCTAAGTGCCTTGTGCAGCCTTCAAGGCCCTGCATAATCTGGCCCTGCCCATGAACTCCACCCCAACTACTATGTTGCAGCCACACTTGGAGTGGAACACATACCCCTTCAAGGGCCTTTGCGCTTGCTGTGCCCCGTCTGAAAAGACTTTCCTTCAACCTTCACTTATCTCCATATCCTTCTGGTCTCCGCTCAGGGCTCCTCACAGAGGCCTTCCCTGACCTCCAGGTCTAATGCTTTCCCATCCCCACCTCACATCCTGTTGAGTACACAACCCCCCCCCCCCCGTTTTCATCATAATTTCACTATATGAGATTACCTATGTATTTGTATGTTTACTGTCTCTTTACCAGTAGAACGGGGGCATGGCATAGGTTGGGGGTGGCGAACCTATGGCATGCGTGCCCAAAGTGGCACGCGGAGCTGTGAATACCATTTAAAAAATTAGGGAAAGCTGGGATGGCTCAGTGGGTTAAGTGCTCACTTTGCAGTGCCGGGGACCAGGGATCGAATCCCGGCCCCGGCCCGTGCGGAACCGTGTGCTGAACTGGGAGCTCGCCCAGTTCAGTTCTCTCTCTGTCTCTGTCTCTGTATCTCTCTCTCTCTCTGTCAAAAATAAAAATAAATAAATAAATATATATTTAAAAAAAAAGTTATAGGTATAAAAAATTGTTTATGCTCTTATAGACATAAAAATAATCGATACCTCTATCTCACTCGATGGGTTGGCACATGAGTCGAGCGAGTATACTCTTATTTCATAAACTTTGGCACTCAATCGCCAAAAGGTTCACCACCCCTGGCCTAGGTGTTCATTCCATGAATGTGTTTGAGCTCCCTGCCATCTGCGGGCCAGTGAAATCGTTACATATTGGCCCAGAATCCCCTTCCCCTTCTCTAGGAAGGCCCTATCCTTCCCTAAACTTTTCTGGCATTGAACCCCTCTCTTCTTCCCTCAGCCCCAGAACACACATCCATGCCCACCCACAGAGCTTCCAGAAGTAGGTGTGAAGATCCTGTTGTCAGTATAATGCTCTGGTTGGCAAACTGCCTGGGTCCACACACACCACCCAAAGCAAGGTATCCAGAGCCAGCTGTCCCTCTCCCCACTTTGAGCAGGCCCACCAGCAGGGACAGGCAGGGCAGAGGCTGGGGACAGGGTGCATGCAAAGGAGGTGCACAGTGTGTGTTGGGGCGCGGGGAGCAGTGGGGCATTACCTCCAGGCTGAGCGCCATCTGCCGAATGTAGAGCATATTCAGGTCCTCCAGGATGTGCAATCTGTCCTGCATCTCTGTGCCCCCCCAGTGCCTCTTCCCTGGTCAAACCCTCCAGAGGGAGGAGGTGGGCAGGCACCTCACTGCCCCACAATTCCTCCTCCCACCGCTCCCCTGCTCTTGAAAGAGGTGGGCAGCTCCCGGGCAGAGGGTAGAGGCTGCCCCTGTGCCCTCCGCACTCCTGTTAGATCCCTCTGGCTGTTGTGACAAACTTTCCTTGCCTACCACACTGTTCCAGGGTCCTGGTGGGAGCCAGGCATGGGAGGAAAGAAAAGCGAGATTCGAGTTGAGTGGGGTTCCAGGAGGGGAAGCCAGCTGCAGAGGGGGCTCTGGGCACAGAGTGTCCAGTCTTGCTTTGGTGGCAGCTGTTCTCCCAGCTGTGGAAGAAAAGGGCCCTTTCATTTCAACTCTGGCCCCTCCCCAGCCCCCGCCCACAGCCCTGGCCGGTTGGACAGAGAATCTGTGTGCCAGTTGGGCCTGAGGGGCAGGCACAGCTGGAAGGGGGCAGGGAGGGGACGCCTCATGCAGGCTCTACAGAGTCCTGGGGTTCAGACCTTTTGGAGAGGAATTCTGGCTTAGTGTGAGGAAGACGAGGGATGGCAGTGAGGACTTGGGAGAGTGAGCCCAGGGAGTGGGACAAAGGGGTAAATGCGTCCCAACCCCCAGGGCCACCTCTTCCAACTTGGGGGCCCTATCCAGCCCGCCCCACCCTGGGCTCACAATTACCTCGCTTTTCCAGCAGATGGGAGAAGGGGGGTGGGGGGGAGAGAGGCAGGGGTGTGCCTGTCTGCTGCTGCCCCCGCTCCCCTCTGTGGGCCCCTTCCCTTCCAGACAGGAAACCAGCCCCGATTCCCAGCCAGCTGCAGCTTTGCCTGCCCACCCCCCCTCCACCCCAGGCCCACGGAGTCACACTCCCCTGGGCAGCCAGCCGGGCCCTGCAGCTCCGCCGGGCCTCCTCTGTGCTGGCCCCCGAAGGCCGGGCTTATCCCCGGGGCGGCCCCAGCTCACAGGCCCCACCCTCCTGGGCTCCAGGCCTGGCCCCTCATTCTCCCACGCTAACCCCGGGCGGGGTTGCTTGCGGGGGGGACCCGACCCGACAAAGGCCTTCTCCCCGAAGTTCACTAAGTTCTGAGTCACACAAGGCCCGGGACACCAGGACACGGGTGTAAAAGGGCCTTTGTTCTGGGCAAGCTCGGGGGAAAGGGCAAAAGCCAGGCCTGGAATCCCCGCTGGAGGGAGAGTGGGGCGGGAGGAAGGCCCCCTCATTTAACCCGTCCAGGCCCAACAGGGAAGGAGAGCTGACCCTGGGGACAACCTCTTAGCTGCCCTTGTCCTCCCAGCTCTAGCTCAGCCCCTCCAAAGCCTCCGTAGGGAGTCACAGGAATGGCTCAGACCTGGGCACCGCGTGTGTGTGTGTGGGGGGGGGGGTGCCAGACTAGAGGCTGGACTCCTCTCAGTGCCCAGGAAAGGAGGGGATCTGGGAAATAACCACTAATCATTAAAAAGACCCCCCCCCCGAAAAAAACACCACACGCGTGCATGCACACCCTCCCCGCCCTTCAGGGGAGGGCGTCGGCGAAGCGGGAAGACCTGGCCAGATGGTGGCGGCTGTCCCAAGCCAAGCGTCCGAGCTGATGGGGCCGCCTAGCTGCCTACCGCCTTTGCCTGGGGACGCCCCCAAGGGGCCTGGACCTTTCGCAAATCGAGCCCGTGGCCCCTTAAATTGAAGCCAACCGGAGTTTGTCTGGGCAGAGGCAAACCGTCCCAACCGGGCCTGGGAGCGTCTGGGGTGGCACAAGTCCCCCTAGCGTGCAGCCGGTCCCCAGCCCGGCCCGGACGCTGCGGCGTCCCCGCCCCCGGCGCGCGCGGGCGGGGGAGGCAGCCTGGGAGGGGAAGGGCCGCGGGGCCGCGGGGCTCTCACCTCGGGCGGGTCGCTAAAGAGGCTGAGTCGGAAGCGGCCGCGTTTGAACTCCATCTCCAGGGCGGAGCCCCTGGCCACCGTGACCCGGCTCCGGTGGTTTCGGGAGAACATGCTGGCAGCGCTGTGTCCGCGCCGTTCCCTGCCTGCGCCGCCCGGCTCTGCCTCGTCTCCTCGGCTTCAGTGCCTCGACGCCCGCCCGCCGGTCCGGCCGGGAAGCTCCCGCGGCCGAGTTCCCAAACTCCGCCCCCGGAGACCACACCTGGGCCGGGCAGGGCGGTGCCCCCCTCCTCCACCCCCGCCAAGAGCCGGGCCGGCGGGACCAGTCCCGGGATGCCGAGCAGGCCTAGCCGGACAGCCAGGCCACCCTACACCTCGCGAGCACTGCGGGGGCGCGCCATGCCCTCGGGCCCGGGCGCGGGTGCCTTACCTGGACGGGGGGCGGGCCCACAGCTGCTCCGCCCCACCAATCGCCCCCACCTGGCACGCCCGGCCGCTGCGCGCGGAAAATCCCTGGGCCACGTGGGTCGCCGCGGGCCCCACTTCAGTTCTAACCGAGCCGGGTACCGTGCCCAGTCTCACCCCTACTCAGCTCACGAAGAGACCGTTTCAACCTCCTAATGTCCCAGATGTCCCTTCGTCGCCGCCTCCTCCGTTAGGCTTCCCTCCCTGCTATCTGCCCATCCTTAGTGACCACAATTCGTGGGGCAGTGCTTAAGCACGTTTTGGAAACCTGTCTCTTACCTAGTCGGGATAGTTAGTGAACTGCTAGGCAATTAGGGGTGGCCTCTGTAGTTGTAGCATCCATGTCCAGAAATATCATGTACAAGAAGGCAGGCAACTGGGTACAGACTGGTACAAGATAGTTGGCGCCAGGATCTCTATATTGTAGCAACCCTCGGTGACACAGATTTATGTCCTAGAGGAACATCTAGTTTGTTTCAAACTCCTTTGAGCCTAGGCAACAGAGCATATCACCAGAGACAAAGATTAATATGTAGGCATAACCCATACAGGGAGTAGCTTTTGGCTTTGGCTGTGGGCATTCCATTTTCCGGTGTCCCCTCTTGTTAGAGCGCTTTGTTTTTCCTTTCAATAAAACCTCTGCTGTTTGACCTTTCCTCACAAGTCCACATCCTCATTCTTCAAGTGTGCAAGACCACAAACAGAGGACACACACTTCTACTCCTACGGCTCAGTCATTGAACTTTCTGAGCTTCCGTTTTCTCATCTGTTCAATGAGGATACTATAATTATCTCTACTCCTCTGGTTGCTATTAGGATTACACATGAGAATGAGTGTAACATGCCCAGCATAGTGCCTGGCACAAGACAAGAACCCCATACTTGAGCTATGAAGAAAAAGGAACAAGTTCAGCAAGCACTCTTGTGCCCTTGGATGAGGTAACAGCAACCTCAGCGCCCTGCACCCAGACCTTAAGCGCCTTAAGGCTGCCAGGCTATGGCAGCACCAACACTGGCTGTCCTCCAGCTGTTTTTCTGGGTGGCTGAAACAGGGTTACCACTCTCTGCTTCTATAGGAAAAAAGGGGCCCCTTCTCACCCACAGAGAGCCTAGTTAGAAGGAAGTGGCACAGAATTAGCTTGCCAACCACACATGAGGAGTCAGTCTCCTGGGAACCAGAACTTACTGGAGAGAAATTGAGTGGGGCTCCTTCATAGCGGATGGGCTGGAGCCAACAAACAAACAAGCAACAGCCTTTGGCTTTAGACAGCCCAGGTTAACATTGCTCTGCTATGGCAAATTACTCAATATCCTTTCAGAGGGGAAGCTGGGATGGCTCAGCGGGTTAAGCGCTCGCTTTGCAGCCCCAGATCCCAAGGATCAAATCCCAGCCCCTACCCAGGCAGACCCATGTGCTGAACTGGGGTGCGTCCCCCAGCTCAGTTCTTGCCAGAGCCTAGGCAGGAGGCTCCTGGTCCAGTTCCTGTGCTGTGCAGCCCTGCACCCACCTGTCGAGTGAAACTATATGGAAAACTGATGCTGTCAACTATGGAGACTGCTCTGAGCCCTCCCCCTTCTCTCTGTCTCTCTTTGTCTCTCTCTCTCTCTGTCAAAAACAGACATTTATTTATTTATTTATTTATTGTTAAATTTAATGGGGTGACATTGATTGGTAACAATTAGACAGTTCCCAGATGTACAAGTCCACATCACATCATTCATGCATCTCATTATGTACCCACCACCCAGAATCAGCTCCCCTTCCATCACCATATATCCGGTGTCCACTCCCACC